>JASAMX010021603.1:0-10113 GCA_030248175.1 Microlaimidae sp. YZB2_3
ATTGTACTTCGTTCAGTTACGTATATACTCATGTCCCTTAAAAATTTAAACTGTGGTGAATAGAATTTTTTAATTTTTTTATTTGACAAGAATTTTTTCAGTTTTCTTTTACAAATTCTTATATGTTTCATAATTACATTACATATTTATCTATTTTTTAAATTTTATGCATTATAGAATGTTATTATAGATGTGCCAAATAAATATATGTAAAGTTTGATTGTAATTTTTATTACATATTTTCTGTTTCTGTTTTTGTAATACTAAAGTTTGAGGAATCCTATATTGCAAACGAACTGAACCAACCAAAATAGCACAAGGCTGTAAGCCAATGGATACTAGGAACCGCAAAAAACCGCTTTGGACTGTCACAAAATTATAGGAAATAAAAACAAACCAAACATTCACGGTTTATTTATTCAGGAATAAAAAAAACGGGGGCCATATAATAACTAATCATATTAAAACAATTTAGTGCCACTTATATCATATGTCGAGAATTTAAAAAAGTTAAACGTTGAATTCAAATTGGTAGATATAAGTGGCACTAAATTGTATTGATTTATTGATTACTACAACACGGCTCTCCTATTTATATTTCCTGGACAAATTCCGGGAATTTATATTTCCAGTCAAAGTAGGTTTGTATTTTAAAAGTGCAAAATAATTTAGCTTTAATAAAAAAATTCAAATATATGGCACAAAATTTCCTATTTACGTCTTCAAATTTTAAAATCTAATTCCAAGTTTTCTCAACTCTATGTTTTCAATACAATTTCTGTTTCAAAAAAGAAGCAGAAAATCAACCAAGAAAATCAAAAAATATCTAGACAAATTAAAATCAGGTCTTTAAATACATACTTTCCTCCTTTCTATATTTCCACGCCAGATAATTAATGAAAGTGCACGATTTGTTACTATATCTTTACCGAAGTTTACTCCAAAGGTCTTTTTGTTTACTTTTTAATTTTAATAAGATAAATTTATGAGAATGTTTAGATAAAAGCCTTATATGATGATAAGAAAGTCAAAACACAAACACATATGTGCAAACTGGTGCAATGCTTAAATCCAGATGGAGGTGATAATGAAGAAACAACAGGGTGGATTTCCGCAAACTGCGACAACTAATTTTGACCTTAAAATCATTGTTTTGCATACTAATACGTTGTATGCCTGAACAATTTTTTGACATAAATTTAAAAAAATATCTAGAAAATAACAATTTTTTTTTGTTAGGTTATTATATACGGGAATCGTTAAGAAAATAAATTTAAATAGATTTTTTTGTTAAAATAATATAACGAAAAACGTAAAAGTATGGAAGAATATGAGGTTTAAAGTTATGAGATGTATTCACGAAACTGACGAGGCCTCGCTGGTGTGACATGCCGGTTGTCCCCACGCCCGCGTCGTGTCGTTCGGCGTGTTATGAACGCTTTCGTGACAAATAATGTGCAAGTTCTTTTGGTATCTTTTGAACGCAAAAACTTCGAATTTTATTGTCATTGAGATGTTAATTATGTTCATGATGACTTGTTAATGCAACGCATTCTGCAGTTTCATATACAGCCGTATCTAAAAGAAAAAAGTTTAAAGTATACTCATTAAAAAGAGCAAAAACCAGAAGCAAAAATACGACACAAAAAAAACGCCTACTAAAGCTTAAATAAAAAAGCTATATTACTAAATATACCGAAAGAAAACCACACAAAAAACAAGAACACACCGCCCTAAAAACAATGACTAACATAAAACTATTTCAGGAAACCGGCATAGTCACGTTGGTTTCGTGAATACGGCTTATAATCTTTGCTAGAATAAATAATGATGATGTTCATGACATACGAGGAGTGCAACACAAGGTGTGGGGACGCCAGGCGTGACCCGCCGTGGAAGCCTCATCGGTTTCGTAAATACCGATAAAATATGTTTTTTTTTAATAAAGTAATAAAGATATTTTATACATAAATTGTGTTTTATCACAACCAAAAATTGTAAGTATTTATCTATAAAAATATACACAATAATAATAATATAATAATATATTTATTCAAAAAGGTACTATACGTTATGAATATAGAACACTTACATTGAATATAGTAAAAAAACAAAAAGTTAAAAGCACACAAAAACAAATATATATTACAAACAGTGAAAAGGGAAAAAATAAACAAAGAAGAGCTAGAAGCACAGGGTATGGAAAGAAAAAACTCTAATTTTAATTTTTAACTTGGATAGAGCAAGTATTTAGTAAAAAAAGATTTATTAAGGTTAATAACTTTCTCACGAAAAATATTTAATGGTTTTAGATTCTTTTATATCACTATCAAGATCATTCCAAACATCAATAACACGATTAGCAAAAAAATATTTTCTTATATCAATCCTATAGTTTTCTTGCTTAAGAAGCTTAAAACCCTTAGTTCTTGTACGCCATGTGCTTTCCAGTATGAAAAAATTGTTGGATGGAACGTCGGAAACTTTTTTTATTATTTTAAACGCGCATACAAGGTCGTTAATTAATCTACGTTTTTCAAGGGTATCAAGTTTTAAAATTTTTAGGCGTTCAAAATAGTTATTAAAAGAGATGCCACAGCGTTTACACAAGCGCTTGGTAAAGTTTTTTTGGACATTTTCAATGATATTTTTATCCTTATGCAAATATGGGTTCCAAACGGGTGTTTCATATTCTAGAAGAGGACGGATGTAAGTAGTATACCCTTTAAGAAGTAAATTTAAATTTTTTGATCGAAACGCGCGGAGCAAGAGAGAAACTTTGGAAGCAGCTTTGTGAGCTATGTTTTTGCAGTGGAGCGAAAATTTTAAATCTTCTGAGATAGTAATACCAAGATCTTTAACATTTCTAACATGATTAATAAGTTTATCACCAAAATAATAATCTTTTTTATATTTAGTCCCAAAGGAAATAATAGAGCACTTTTCAAAGGCAATTCTGAGCTGCCATTTATCAGACCAAGTAAAAAAATTATCAAGCGATTGTTGGAGACATGAAGTATTTTGAGTAGGAAAAGAGCAATAAATCTTAGTGTCATCCGCAAACATTTTTGCTTTACAATTAGGAAGAAGGCATTCAGGGAGGTCATTTATGAACAGTAAAAAGAGAAGGGGTCCCAAAACGCTACCTTGCGGCACGCCGCTTTTTACGGAAACATAACTAGATATATGATTTTCAATTTTTACAGCTTGGCGCCGATTTGATAAAAATTCATTTATCCAAGCTAGCAGTTCAAAATCTATTCCATAGCTTTTTAGTTTAATAATTAACTTGGAGTGTGATACGGTATCAAAGGCTTTAGAATAATCTATATACACACAATCAGTTTGTGTTTCATCGCGGAGTGGGGTCGACCAGTCATTAAACGAACAAAGCAGTTGTAGACCTGTCGACCGCCTGGCTAAAAACCCAAACTGATCAGGTGATATAAGATTATTTAACCTTAAATATTTAAGCAGAGATTCATAAATTACTTTTTCCATTAAACGTGAAGCAACACATGTAAGGGCTATGGGCCTATAATTATTAGCCAGATGGCGGGCACCTTTTTTATAAATTGGGGAGATAAATGCCTCTTTCCAGATTTCGGGAATTATACCACTTTTCATTGACCATTCAAACAAAAATGCTAGCGGTTCACATATTGGTTGCCTAATTTGCTTCCAAAAAAATGCGGGCAAATTATCGGGGCTTGCAGAAAATTTATTAGGAAGTTTACGGAGTTTATCAAAAATAGTTTTAACTGAAAATTCAACCGTATGTTTACCTATTTCTACGGAAACACGTCTATTTAAATTGGGGAGGTTCCCGTCATCTTGAGTAAAAACGGACCCAAAAAAATTTGAGAGTATTTCAACTTTTTCGCTGTTTTCAGTTGCCAAAGTACCATCGGGTCGACTTAAAGGAGATATTTCATTTGTACAGTTCAGTTTGGAGTTAACAAAATTATAGAACGTTTTTGAATTAGCACTATAGACTATTTTTTGCTCTTGGGCATCATGAAAATCATTAACGCACGTATCGTACAGTTTAGAACATTTTTTAAATAAACTTTTACCGACAAAATTACGTTTAGAAAATTTATAAAGACGATCTTTACGTTTTTTAAGCATTTTGATCATTTTAGAATATTCAATTTTTTTCTTTTTTACAGTTATTAATGGAACGTATTTTTCAATTAATTGCTCAAAAATTTCTCTCATTTTATCATAAAAAATATTTACATTGGGGGAAAATCTGCCACAGATTTCCAATCAAGTTCGTTAAGTGCATTATTTATTGAGTCATAATCACCCTTACGAAAATTATAAACTTTCGGTTTGCTAAGCTTAGGGATATTAAGGTTAAACTTTAAATTAAACTGGACACGCGAGTGATCACATGTTGAGCTGATGGGAGCGGTGTCTTTCACATTAAAAACCCGGCTATTATCATTGCTTAAAATAATATCCAAGATATTACCGGCTGTATGCGTAGGAAGATTAACAAATTGATTTAATCCATTGTTTATGCACGCATCTAAAATAATTTCGTGTGTTTTATCGGCTCGAGAAATGCAGCTTAACGTTTCCCAATTAATATAGGGCAAATTCATATCCGCGCAAATAAGAGGGGCGTACGGTACATCACATATAAAATTTAAAAAATCGCTAAAGAGAGCTGCGTTAATACAATCAAAAACAGGAGGTTTATAGAAGCAAAGCAATCGAATTTTATCGTTTTTACTTACTAATTCAATTAAAACAAATTCAAAAATAGTAAATCTCAAAGGAACCTCTATATTAATTACATTAAGATGTTTTTTAACAAAAATACATACGCCGCCGCCTAATCTATTTTTACCGTCATTTCTAAACAGTTTATATGATGAGTCACCTAATAACAATGCGTCAGACACAGTCTCATCAGCCCAGGGGTGGTATGCTGAAAGTTTAATCTGACTTAAAATTAATCTGAGATTAGCGATTGTCGACACACAGTAAATATACTAACAGTATTGATTAAATAATCTAGGTTAACGGAGTTAATAAACTTAATCTCAGATTAAATCGCCACTAATTCGAGATTAGCGGAGAAAACCCGCAAATTTTTAATCCACCTCCGGAGGTGGTTTAAAAATTTGCATAAATTAATAATTTAATCTCGAGTTAGTGACGATTTAATCTGAGATTAAACCTAATCTCAAATTAAATTCGTTAAACTAGATTATCTAATCGATACTGCTAGTATGTTTACTGTGTGTCGACAATCGCAAATCTCAGATTAACTTTAAGTCGGATTAAACCTTCAGGGGCGAGTCCACTAAAAGCGGGCTTGGAACGTGCGAAGATAGCCTGGGGTTGAAACAACATGCTATTTGAGGATTTAAATGCTCGAAATTAATTTACAAAACAAATTTATAAACAGAAAAAATAAAATCAACTGTATATGTTAATATATATGTATATATAAAAAACAACCATAAGCTAAACAGGATATTATTATAATATAGGTAATCAGTGATTATAAACTAATTTAGTTTGAACTGTAATTTTAATAAAACCTGTAAACCACACGTAGTGTAGGCCGAAGCCTGGGGTTTTGTTAGCACGCAATTACGTGCCAGCAAACCTGAGGCTAAACAAGCACTACTTTAAACAAAATAAAAAGGCTCTTTTAACACCTAATTGTTTGTTTGTTGTTTGTTTTAACACCATAATAATTTCGCATCACAAAATATATTAATAAAGTTTAAAAAAAATCACAAATTGCACATAAAAAGTTATTAAATTTCTCTTAAAAAAGACATTTTTAGTTCAATTCATTTTTTTAGCTTTACTTTCAAAGAAAATTTTTTAAATTTTTTTCTGCAATATTGTTTTACCCGAAAAATCTTCATTTCAACAAGAGTTGACCGAAAAAGCTCCGCCCATCAACTTTAATTGGTTCCTCAAAAAATTTCCGCCAATGATATTAACAGCCTCTAGTTGGGCGCTATTTAAACACCAGGTTATCTTGGCACGTTCAAAGCCCGTTTTTAGTGGAATAGCCCCAGGTGTGTTAGGGTTAAACTAACAAAAAAATAATTTTAAATTGCACAATCCGTTTGCATATTCGTAATATAGAGAAAATTTCCGTTCGTATGAATGTTCAATCGTTAAAATTGGAAAATGTTAACTCTGACAATTTTTGGATTAAAAAAGTGGCACGGCACATATTTTACTCTATATTAAGAGTTTGCCTCCTCCCCCCCGATCGTTAGCAATTCCAAGTGCACACATTGGTAAAATAACTATAATAATAACATAACGTCGCGAATCAAAAACAACAATCGCTACAGTATAATATATTTTTATGTAACGGGAACTGTTAACAAAATTTTAAATTTAAGAGGGTGTATCTGACCACCGATGGTGGATTTATAAAAAAGTTAAATCAATGTGTGATTTTTTTTTTCTAAATACCAATTTCTGCTTCATTTTAAAAGAACGGGAATTTTAATTCAAAATTAGGACAGCGATTTGCAGTTAGTCAAACAAAAACTTACAAAATTTTAAAAACACATTACAAATGATAATTTTTATTGTAACCGAAAGCTTAAATTTTAAATCTAGTTCAATAATGACCAGTAACTGATGATTGACTATTTTCTGAGAAAAAAAACTTCGCAACGGTGGATGGTATTTTGTCTGTCGCACTTTAAAAATAATCATAATTTCCTGATTGTTCTTATTTTTTGTGGATTTTTAAAAAGTATAAATATTTTATTGTAAATTTTCTTTTACACAAATATAAAAAACACGGAATAAAAAATTAATTGTAAACTTTATACCAATAGTTTCAGAATTATAAATAATGGTTATGGTTATCTGGCTGATTTCACAAAATAAAATAGAAAAATAAAGAGGACCAATTAAAATTATGCGATTACATGTTTTTTACAATCGATGTCAAATGTGGAATTTTTTTAAATCCGTTTTTTTACAAAATATACAAAAATTAGTGTTAATTTTAGCCCTTAAAATATGTATTTTTATTCGAAATTGAGTAATTTTATAAATAATGATAATAATAAGATGTTTAAATTTATTATTTTACCGTTTTTGTTAAAAATTTTAAATTTTTTAAAATTGAAATCGTCGATTTAGGAGCAAACACTCAAGTTCAGACATTGAGTTTAATTTACGATTTTAATGTGGTTTTTTGCGATTTAAATTAATGAAAATAGATTTTTTGGCAATTAAAATTAAATCAAATCAATCAAATCAAACATTGTTTTTATAAGCGTTTTGATTGTGTTAAATTTTATTTTAGGTTATTTTCTTATCTAGAAAAATACATCGTAACACATATGCACACGTGTACTAACAGACAGAAAAACAAAATAAATTTAATATAAAACCAGAATAAATCTTACCTTGCCCAAGTGGTGGAAATCCCCCAAACTCCTACCAAAAATAAAACGAAATAGCCGAAACTCATTTTTTGAACCGTTGAATTGTATCCCATGCTGAATGGCGACTGCATTTTCACAAAATTGCAAAATGCAAAAATCTATATTAAATGTAAAAACTATATCTTCAAAAATTTAATAGACATTAAACTTTTGCAAGTATCAATGCAGATTCTCTCCGCTCAGTAAAGTGGGAAAAATACGTTAAAAAATAATATACTAAAAAATTGGGTATTCTTTAAAAGCACACCATTAAGGTAGAACTTCACAGTTTTTTTTTTTGACGACAGATCTTTTTGAATTACATCTTACTATACGTAGTTTGACCTGCTGATTCAATTTTTGACATTCATTTTTCTGTAAAAAATGTTATCGTCCACAATCATGAAATAACATCAATAAAATACATGTCAAAAATACAAAACATTAATAAAGTTTATTACCAAGAATTTTCTATTTTTTCATTTTTTATTTAGCGTATCTTAAAAATTAAAACATTTTTTTAAATTAAAAAGCTAAAAATTAAAAAAAAATTTCGGCATTAAAAATATGGTCGAGCGACTACTCGAAACCATCGATCAGATGATACGAGCGCGACGTACTAAACACTCGGCTACTGGGGCCTCTGGAATTTTTAATTAAAAGGAGCTTTTAAAGGAATGGTTCAAAATGTGGTTTCTCGGCGTCAATTAAAAGAAAATTAAACGAAAATTAAAAAAATTGATTCGTTATTTTTAAACGAAGGTTTGGAAATAGTTAGATATAGGCTTTTACCATTTTTTTAATTATAAACGATTAAAAAAGGACTTCAGGATTTTTTTACTGTATATTTTTGTAAAAAAAGTCTTTTTTGCAATTTAAAAAAAAATCCTGAGATCATTTTGAACCCAAACCACCTCTGAAAGTTGCCCCTACATTACCCTAATTTATTATAAAATTTCGCCCAAAAATAACGAATCAATTTTTTTTAAAAGGCCTTACTGTGGTTTTCAGAGGTAGAATCCATGGACATCTGTTGCGAACTGGACAAACTTTTCGGTGATGTTTTTATAACCACTGGGTAGCACAGATTCTTAACTTTTTATAGCACCCCACTTTTATGGGCCAAAAATTAATATTTATAATAATATGCGACTTGTAGTCCAAGTGGTCAAAACTGTGAAGTTCTACTTTAAATTAAAATGCGAAACTATTTCAATACGGTTCAGGTTGATTTTAAGATTTCGTTTGAGTGCTTAGAAAATAAAGCTTACACTTCATGGTGTATAGGTTGTTTATGAGTTTTATCGTAAAAACTTATTAGTTCATAAGTTTTCTTATGATAAACTAATCACTTTTTAATTCAATTTTGTATTCTTAAAGAAGGCTGAAAATTCATTGAGTTTCTATTTTCCTAATTTTTTAATGATTTGGTTTTATTTTTATTTTTTAAACTCTTAAAAATCCACGAAAGTTTGAATAAATTCTCGTACAGGTTCTGGCAGTAAAGATTCATCTGGCAGCTTTCGAACAATTTATTTATTTATGTCGCATGTTCGAGAGTAATTGTTCACAGAACTTATTGCTTTATAATAAACCGTATATACACGAGGAGTATTTAAAGACGCAATGTACTTTATAATATAAACGTATCAAAATTAAGGCAACCTAGTGTAGATAATTTATTAATCTGATAGCTCATGTCGTGAATTGCTCAGACTGAATTACCATTCTTCACAAGTTTGTTTCTACGTGAATTTAAGCCAATTTTGGTTT
Source organism: Microlaimidae sp. YZB2_3 (assembly GCA_030248175.1). Lineage (NCBI taxonomy): Eukaryota > Metazoa > Nematoda > Chromadorea > Desmodorida > Microlaimidae > Microlaimidae sp. YZB2_3. The sequence continues at coordinate 9,207 of JASAMX010021603.1, forward strand.
GGAAAAAACTGGGAATGTCAAAAAAAAGCAGATGTAAAATTCTAATATAACCTTTCCACTGCTCGCCGTCAATGAAAAATTTTGGCTTGGATAAACAACCCAGCCTTGACAGGTGTTTTGCAAAAAAATTAAAATTTGGCTACGTCAGGTGTGACCACAGCACCATGCCAAATTTATTTGAGTTGTTACCATAAAATTTTTGTTTTATAATTAGGATATTGAATTGGAAAAGTTTTATTTGATGTGAAAAGTTCGGTTAAAAAACACGAATTAACTTCATTTTAAGACCTTAAAATGAAGTTTTAAACAAAGTATTTGTTAATAAATTAATATTTAGTAAAAAAATTGTAAATTTTTTTCTATTTTTAGGAAAATTGTAGAAAGCGTTCTTAAACGCTGTTATTAGATTCATGAAGCGGAAACCAAATCGTCAGCAAACCTAACTTTTTTTGCTAGTGTATTTGTTATGCTTTTGTTTCTGGTTATGTTTTTTTAAACAAAATCACATTTAGAATTCAGGAAAAAACATTGTTTTATATTTTATTATGGAAATTAAAAATTTATTATCATAGGAATTCAGAAGAAAACATTGTATTATATTTATTATAGCTTTACATTTATTATGGAAATTGTTTATTAAGTGTTAAATAATCAATCTTTAATTTCAAATTATTCTCTGTTTTTTTTAGCGATACTGGAAAAATTTGACAAAAATTTTTTGTTTGCGGTCTTATAACTTTTGAACGCGCCGCGATCAATATGCAAATATCTCGCGTTAAGGTCGTTGTACTTTTGGCTACCTTCTGAAAAAAAATTTTTTTTTTCAACAATTTTGGGGGGTTAGCCCCAAAATTGCCGAAATTTACGGTCGATTTTTTTCGGCCAAATTTCTAACTTTTTTCATATG
>JASAMX010021604.1:0-10242 GCA_030248175.1 Microlaimidae sp. YZB2_3
GAAATTAAATAAATATACATACAGAAAACCTCGTGAAATGTGCTGAATCTAAGTAAATATTCAAAAACCAATATCAAAATATTTTGATTAGTTCAATTTTTTAAATCTTATTTGCTGCTAATATTTTAAATATTAATTTGAGTGTTCCGGTGCGAATATAGAAAAGTATTACATATTTCAAAAATTAAAAATAGCTAAATAATTTTTTGGCAAAAAGAGTTATATTGGGAAAAATAGAAGATATCAGAAAGCTATTGTACTATACATAATGAAAAGAAGGAAATTTTTTGACATGATTTGGAGGGCTTTAGTTTAACTGAGCTGAACTAATAGCTTAACTGAAAACTGGATTTATTCACAAAAAGAAAGGTGGAAATTTCATTTTATTTTCGATTAGTAAGTCTGGGATTCTTTTTTTATTTTTAAGCAAGAAAAGGTCATTTTGAAGGCCCTAGAAAGATGGCCAATTTTAAATTTCCGAATTTTTGATAGCTTTTTATTTAGCTTAAAAATATGTTATTATTTTTTTAAAGAGATTATATATAAAAAGTTTGGAGATGGTGGGGATGTATTTATTTTTTGAACTTTTAAAAATTAAATAACTAAATTCACTCCTATAATATCTTGTGAGGTCGTCCCCTAAATCATTTTTACTGTTAATAATAGCCCAAAAACAACAAACTATACATGTATATCATTTTTGCATCATTAAATGTGTGACGAGCAGTAAGTGTTTAAAGCTTACAATCAATAGCAATGAACATTTTTTTGCGAAAATTGCGAAAACCAGTCTCACTTAAGACATCATGAAAAACTTTTTCGAGTGAATTTCGCTTAATTTTTTAAAAATAACATAAAAATTGCAATAGTATAAAAATTAGGATCCATACAGAATAAACGATGTTTTTTAAATAATAAAAAAGTTTTTTTTCTTCACCGTATTGAAAGTCAGTAGTATGCTGGTACATACTTCAAATAATCACAAGCACAACATATACAGTCAAAATGGCAAATAAGCCAAAAACCCGGTTTTTGTCATAAGGAGCAATACTAATTTTTTTGAATTGTAATTTTTATGAATGCTGTTACCCCCATAATGACTTTAACAGGAAAAAAATTACAGTTGAATTATTTCTGGCGTACCGCAAAATCAGAATGCAGACATGAACGTACTGATTAAAATTGTGCGGTTATATCGTGTTTTTTTTTGAAAACCAAATAAGAACGCAAATTTTTTTTTAATTCCACCTTTTTACAAAGTATACAAAAATTAACCAATTTTAGCCCTTAAAAGTTTGCATTTGGGTTCAAAATCAAGTAATTTGATAAATAATTATTAAAATATGGGTTTTGATCTTTATTACTAAACCGCTTTCGTTAAAAATTTTGAACGGTTTTATTGTTAAATAGTCAATTTAATACTGAACATATTGAGGTCAGCTAGATTTTATTTGCCCACACATATATTTGAAAAGAACTGCTTAAAAGTTGAAAGCGTGGCTATGACTAGTATTTTTAAATCAAAATAGTTTATTCAAAAGCGAAATAAAAATGTGATTTAATTAAATCACACACAAAATATATACAGTTAATGCAGTCAAGATAAGTCATTTGCGTATAGCTATAAACACAATTCTTTTTTTTAATTCTCTTTTCCTCTAATGATCAGATAACAGAATTAATATTTTACTAAGCATAGTCTATGCATAGATTAATTCTACTGTTTCATCATTTCATTTTTTTAATTTTTTTTTCTTTTCTTTTTTCTTTTCTTTTTTTTCATCAACAACATCAAATCTGCGATTTAATTACCGCCAACATAAACTACATACAATTCTAACAAATTATCAATGAACATGTTGTTTTTGGGCTATTATTAACAGTAAAAATGATTTAGGGGACGACCTCACAAGATATTATAGGAGTGAATTTAGTTATTTAATTTTTAAAAGTTCAAAAAATAAATCGTCCACCATGTGCAAACTTTTGATATATAATCTCTTAAAAAAATAATAACATATTTTTAAGCTAAATAAAAAGCTATCAAAAATTCGGAATTTTAAATTTGGCCGTGTTTCGGGCCTTCAAAATGACCGGTTCTTACTCAAAAATAAAAAAAAATTAAACTTACTAATCGAAAATAAAATGAAATTTCCACCTTACTTTTGTGAATAAATCCAGTTTTGAGCTCAGCTATTAGTTCAGCTCAGCTCAACTTAAGCCCTCCAAATCATGTCAAAAAATTTCCTTCTTTTCATTATGTATAGTACAATAGCTTATGATGTCTTGTGTTTTTAATATAACTCTTTTTGCAAAAAATTATTTCGCTGTTTTTAGTTTTTGAAATCTGTAATACTTTTCTATATTCGCACCGGAACACTAAATTAATATTAAATATCAGCAGCAAATCAGATTTAAAAAATTGGACTAATCAAAAAATTTTGATGTTGGTTTTCGAATATTTACTAGATTAAGCACATTTCACGAGGTTTTCTGTATGTATATTTATTTAATTTCATTTTAAAACTGCAATTTTTGAAGTTTTCCTATCGTGAATCTTTTAAATTTAGATATTACTTGCGGCTGCTAAGGGAACCTGGAACATGGCTAAATTTTAAATTTTTGAAGGCTAATTTTATGTTTAAATTTTTTTTCTTTAAAATTTTGCTAAAATATATCAAAAGATTGCTCATAGTAGTTAGTGTTTATTTATTCATTTAAAAACACTTTGCAGGAACAAAAAAACCTGATTTTTTTCAACCACATTTAGACGTTATTAATATAATAAACAAGAAATGTCTCCAAATTTTGTAGGAAATATTTGTTCTAACAGTATATCAAAGGGCGTTTATTATTATTATTATAAAAGTTTTTTTTTCTCGTTTTGGCCATAGTGATGGACGACCTTATTAAACAATATCATTGTTTATAATTTCAGCTCTTGTTTTGTGCCAGCCTAGCCCAGCTTATTCTGGCCAAATCTTGTTTTGTGATATGGGAAGTTTCTTCAAAAACTTGGTTTTATTTTCTTTATTATTTATTTTGATTTGATCATTTATTGGTGATGTTCTTACCCTCCAATATTATGCTCCGGAGCTTCGACCATTTGAAAGGAGGGAGCTCCAAAGATCCACTGCTTAAAAGAACAATTTAAAGCTTATTTAAGCTTAAAATACAACTTAAACCACTCTATCTGTATCTGTAGGACTATTTTTATTATTTTATTGTTTTGGAAAAATTTTAGTTCACAAACAATTTTGATAAAAATAATCCTTGTAATGATTTATTCATTATTCATGAATTAAAAATTGTTTAGAAAAATACGGCGGAGCCCCGGGAGTTGCTCCGAGGCTCCTAAAAGCGGAGCTTTTAGGAGCCTCGGAGCCTCCGGAACTCCGGGTTTCGGAACTCCGGAAAACATAACTATTAATTGCTCAAAATTTCCATGGATGTAAATCCATGTGACAAATTTGCTTATATTAAATCCAATTTAATTATATATTGGTATTTAGTTAGAGATTTTTGAAACTGCATTATTTTTATATTAACAAGGACTGTAAAATTTTACGTTTAATTAAAAAAACGCTTCATTAAAATTCGTGTTAAAAATGTAGGACATTTATTATTCTGTGTACATTAATTCTTTATTATGTTTAATTTCAGTTGCGGAACAAAGTTTAATAGAAACACAACATGCTATTAAAACACATAATATTCACAAAGAATGTGCTTAAAAACATTTAAAATTACTTATGGTTAAGTTTTTATTAATAATTTAATTATTTATTCAAAATTAATTTTCAATCAACTTAATTTAAAGCAAATTATTTAGCTATTCGGTTGTTTTAAATTTATAATAGCATTTCATTAATAAATGAAGAATTCAAATTTACATCGATTCTCAAAAAAACAAATCAAACACATCATTTATGTTGTAAATTATTTAAGCACTTGTAGATAATGGCTTTGCGTTTATAACCGTTATTATTTTATTTAAATACTTTGTTAAAGCTGTTAACTACAAAATTGTATTTTAAAGCTAATTTAGAGTATCAAAGAAATTCTAAATTTTTAATACATTTAGTGCAATTTTTTTGGAATTTAATAATAATAAGAAATTATTAAATTTTACTGCGATTAATCTACAGAAATAAACCACAAAGTAAAGCTGATTTGTAAATACAAAAAAATCATCTTGATAAGTTTTGAATATTTTAAAATTAGAAATATTTAAAAATAACTTTTATTGCTTGGTTGTACCCAAGACTGTCAAAGTCTAAAAATTAAAATAAGAAAAAAAATTAACTTGGTTTTTTAAACTGTAAAATGAGCTAAAATTAATTTTTTGGGCTCTTTTTTTGTTTCCTGTACCATCTTGGTTTGTATTTTTTAACATGCGAGTCGTCATCCAAGCCGGTAGGACGGCTGAATGTTTGGTTATTTTTTTATCCTTATCGATTGATTCAGCGTTTTTATTCATTTTTTATTACTTATAGATCGATTGCATATTGTTTTATTAACCGAAACTGTATCGCTTGTCGATTAAGCTTCCTGCTTTGAGCAAAAGCTCTTAAACTTCCGCCACTTTAAGCTGCAAATCAGAGGTTATTTGCGGGATTTCCAGTAAAAAGTCTTCCTCAGTTGCGAGTCTAATTTCGATATTGTCCTCCCCATCTTCTTTCCCAGTGTTCAAAGCTTCTTGTCGCTTTAAAGTCTAAAAGTAAAAAAAATTTTTTTTTTCAAAAAATAAAAAAAGTTGAAATAATATTTTGGTTTTCAAATTCTATCCAGACGTTTAGTAGGTTTAAGAAAAATAAAGAAAAAAAAAAAAAAAAAAAAAAAAAAAAAATGAAACAAAAACAAAAAAAAAAAAAAAAAAAAAAAAAAAAAAAAAAAAAAAAAAAAAAAAAAAAAAAAAAAAAAAAAAAAACCAAAACCAACAAACACACCCCCTAAAACTGAACAAATACAGTCAAAACTAATAGGTTTTTATTGGTTTGAAAGGTGTTATAAATTGTGTAATAGAAAAAACTTTCGGTTGAGTTTTAGATTAATAAACAGGGCTGATTCTTGTGAAAACTTTCCGCAGTGTTAGTTTTTAGTTTCATTAAAAATAGAATTAAAACACATAATTAATGAAATAATAATATAGTGTACTACAAACTTTTGTATCAATCAACGGTAACAATAGCAAAATATGCTTATTTGAAAATTTTTCCAGTCTCAAATGTTTTAGATCAGATTTTAGTGCTTAACAATTTAAAGTAAAATTTGCGTGGCATTTGTAGGCGCAATTCGTGTAAGCTTATTTGTTTTCTCAGATACACTTAGGCTGTTTAATTTGAAATCTGGATTCTCTTGGACGCTACAACATTATTGCATAAATTATTAGTATACATATATTTTTTGATTTAAAATGCGTTTATAACAATTTTCGAATGGACGGTTTTTACGTACACTGAGTCTTCCACTGTTTTTCAACTGGAAACTCAATCTCTGATGCAACATTTATTTAAAAATAATATATCAAAAGCAACTGTGAAATAGACAAAAAGTAGTTTAGCCCCAGCAAACTTAAGTGAATCTCCATATTACGGCGACACTTTATCCCGATATGTTACTATTTAATGGATTATTTCTGAATAAAAAAGGCCTAAAAATACTTAAAAAATGGTTTATTTCTAAAAAAAAGTATCTTAAAATGCCTAGAAAAAGGTTATTTCAAAAAATAAATGCTTTAAAATACCTAAATTTACTTGTTTTTTGCCGGGGGAAGAGTGATTGGACGCGCTCTCTGGGCTACTAGCCTCGTCTTGAAATCGAACGTGCGGTCGCTTGTGGTGTAAGTGACCGCTCCCGGCGGAAGTTTGAGACGCTTCGCGCCGCGCCCGAGGTTTCCCGTCATCGCGCCCGTCCGCAACGGCGGAAGTTTCCGGCGGCGGGTTATTTCCAACCGGAGTCGGTGAGGATTTTTCGCTTTCGGCGGTGACGCCTTCGGTGTCTTCGGAAACACCATTTCGCCTTTCCTAAATAAATTATTTTTTGTGTAATTAGTAATTACTATAGTAATTTCTAAAGGAATATCCTTACCCCGTACAATACCACGCTCCACGAAAATCTGGTCATGAAAAAGATCCGGATTTCCACCCGTTAATTCAGTAAGTTTAAGCTTATAATTAACTTTGCTATATGTTTTAATTTATTCTATCTTCATTAGTTTTATTTTGCGGTATTTATTACAAGAATATTTACTATATATTGTACGTGAAACAAATAATAAAACGTTTTTTCTGGAAATACTAATATAGAGCTTTCGATATATGTATTGATCATCCTTAGTGCAAAATTTAAAAAGCACACAATTTTCAGATGTTTTACAATGATAATTCTATTAGTCTTACATAAAAATTTGCGTACAGTGTCGTTTTATTTGCTTGATGCATGGAATAGGCGCAGCCGATTGGACGCTCAATGTTGTTCTATTTTTTTAATTTAAAAATTTATGAGAGTCAACAGTTGCGAACGCACTTTCCAGATCTTTATCTTTCTCACGTGAGAATCATGGATTACAAATAGGCAGACAAAGAAATATTAAAATGAAAATTCATAAAAGTGAATTTATGATCGTTGGAGCCGAGAGCACTTAGAGCTGCAACTTGGAGCCGGAATCAGGGAGATAAAAGCCGAAAATTTGAACTCACTAAAACCTATCTTTAAGCCTAAGCCAATGCATAAATCTAACTTCAAACCATTTTTTAAACTTTTTTCGATTTCAAGTTTTTATTTTTGTGGCTCCGAATTTCCTGCTGAGGTATTCAAAAAGCCGCACCCAAAAATGCAAAAAAACAACAAAACAATTTCATATTGAAAATAGCCTTGTTTAAACAGCTACTAATAAAAATGGTATTCTCGAATGGAGTTTGTAAAACTGTCAGCAGCGGACTTAGAGCCGTCGGAAAGTTTTGTAAACTTAGATTCGCAAAATACAAAAACTTACGGCCTTGGGTTTAATTTAGGCTTTTGTGCAAGCTTAGGGATAAATTTTAGATATTTTGCACTTTTGGCTCCGAATTCCCGACTTCCGGCTTTAAGTTTCAGTTAGAACTTCCCTCGGCTCTAACTACACTAAATCGGCTTTTTTTCCTACTCTCGGTTTCTGTTTGTCGACAGAATTCCTGGGAACATCCGCAGCGGAAGGCGTGACATCCAAAATATCCGTCGGGGATACGGGATCCATTCGTGCGTACTGCAGGCCGTTCGATAGCGGACCTGGGTGGGACAAGGCTCGGTATTCCTGAAGGCATTCGATGCAGTGAGGGTCAAAGGGTAAAAAGTCTCGTCTAAAATGACATACTTTGAGAATAGTCTATAACAATAGTACACCTCTATAATTTATGTCATTATAATGGCACATGGGTGAGACAAGACTCGGTATTCCTGAAGGCATTCGATGCAGTGAGGATTGAAAGGTAAAAAGTCTCGTCTAAAATGACATACTTTAAAAATAGTCTATAACAATAATACACCTCTATAAATTGTGTCATTTTAATGGCACCTGGGTGGGTTGCTCTGTACTCCTGAAGGCATTCGATGCAGTGATTATCGAAAGGTAAAAAGTCTTGTCTAAAATGACATACTTTGAGAATAGTCTATTACAATAGTACACCTCTATAAATTATGTCATTATAATAGCACTTAGACCATACAAGGCTCTGCTCTGTACTCCCGAAGGCATTCGATGAAGTGAGTATCGAAGGGTAAAAAGTCTTGTCTATATAAATGGATAATGATAAATTCAAATAAATAATATAGGGTAGTGCATTTAATTTCGGCACTTTTCCCAATTGGGCATTTTTGATTTTGGACTATATCTTTAGTAATCCTGAACGGAATACGACGTTTGATAGCTCAAATGAGAGCTAATTTTATGTAGATGACTGTCGTGAGCTTTTTATTTGTTATGTTATGATATTTTCATGTGAAATTGTGTGATTTATAAAAAATAAAATTGTTACTCGTTTTTAGAACATGGGCATTTCATGATTACGCAATAAATTGGTTTAAAAATTAAACTGTCCTGGTAAAATTTAGTCTATTTTCCGAATTTTTAGTTCCCGTGGTTCTACGTTGCGTCTGTGGTGAGCAATCGTTATAAAATAAAATAGTGTAATTTCGGCACACTATTGCTGTAGGTAAAAACGGGTTCAATTTTGTGGTCGGGTGTTAAATTGTAGTTGTAATTAGTTAAAAAACAACGTTGAAATGTGTAGGAGTCATAGCACTACACTTAAACTCGATTAAGGGGGTCTTTTTAAAAAGTGCCGAAATTAAATGCACTTTTTTCCCAAATTTTCCTCATTTTGATACCATTTAGCATTTTAGCTGTAACTTTTTGCCAGTTACACGTTAAACAACAAGTAAAAGCTTAAATTAAAGAAAACTGTCTGGAGATAACGATAGGTTTTTAAATTTTTGAAAATGATGATTTTTTGACTGAGAAACAATCGATTGTTTGTAAAGTGCCGAAATTAAATGCACACATTTAATTTTGGCAATTTTCCATTTTTTTAAAAACTGATTTAATTAAGTAAAAAAACAATTTTCGTACAATGAATTTTTTATGACGCAACGCAGTATCGTAAAACCTTTAAAATGAACTATCAAACATGAAAATCAGGCCAAACAGTAAAAAGTTACATTGGAAAAACGAAAAAGTGCCGAAATTAAATGCACTACCCTAGTGATAAATATTTAAATCCTGCATAAAGAACGGCGTCGTTGTATGTCATGATAATGAAATATTTTGAGAATAGTCCATTACAATAGTACACCTATTTAAATTAGGTCATTATAGAATAGAATATCTTTATTCAAAAGGTACTACATGTAATAGATATAGAACACTTATATTGAATATTAAAATAATAAACTAATAAAATAATATAACAAAAATAATAATAAAGAAGCACAGGGTATGAAGAGCACTTTAAATTATTTTTAAACGGTGTTCAATAAATATTTATTAAAAAACGAACTACTAAGACTATTGACTTTTTTTCGGAAAATTTTTGTTGATTTGGAATTTTTTATTTCGCTATCAAGATCATTCCAAACATCTATGACACGATTTGAGAAAAATACTTTCTTGCGTCAATATTATAATTTTCTTGTTTAAGAAGTTTATATCCCCTTGTTCTCGTTAGAAATGATGTTTCTATTGTAAAAAAATTATTTGATGAAATGTCCGAAAAAATTTTTATGATTTTAGAAGCTCAAACAAGGTCATTTAGTACTCTGCGTTTTTCAAGTGTTTCAATTTTTAATTTTTGAAGACAGTCAACATAGCTTTTGAATGGAATTCCACAACGCTAACAGAGGCGGCTAGAAAAGTTTTTTTGGATTTTTTCTACAGTATTTTTATTTTTGTGTAAAGAAGGGTTCCAAACGGGTGTTTCATATTCTAAAAGGGGGCGGATATAAGTAATATAAGCCATAAGTAATAAGTTAGCATTGTTAGTCCTGAACGCTGAATTATATGAATTATAATGGCATTCAGACGATACAAGGCTTTGTACTGCTGAAGGCATTTGATGCAGTAAGGGTCGAAGGATAAATGTCCCATCTACATAAATTGATATAATTAATATATATATATATATATATATATATATATAGCAAAAATTTTTAAAATCACTGAGTTCTACGCGTCATTTGAGTGTGTGTAATTGAAGACCTTATTTCTAAAATGTCCCCCAGAATAAGTGATGCATTTTCACTCACGACACCCTATCATGTCACGGTAGAACTCAATTCGTTTAATTGAACGGATTTCGCTCACAATCAATTGCGCGAGTTTTGCCGCTCATTCCAGCCATATCCTCTCATACCTGTTCACAAACGTATTTTGGTTTTGGACTCGCGATAAATTCCGCTCGCCACGTGTGTAAAACAAATCCACGCACTGACGAAAAAAACCTTGGATCCCTTGCTGTTTCCATTAGTAAACGCACCTTAATATTACACTTCAAATATTGGGCGGAAAACATGTTTTTTTGAAACCCAAAAAACTCAGAATTTAACATGATTGCACCTTATTTATTAAAGCTGTTTTAATGAATATTCCAAAAGTATTGACAGGAGCTAAATTACGGTTTTTACTAAGTATAAAAATACTAAATTTCGTAGAAAACCACTGCAAAAAGTGGAATATAAAATACTAAACGTAACACGTATAAAAATATT
>JASAMX010021606.1:0-26774 GCA_030248175.1 Microlaimidae sp. YZB2_3
TATGTTGTTGGTGTTCGTTCAGTTACGTATTGCTCAACAAATTTAATGAAAAAAAGCAAATTGGCGATTTTTGTAATAGACTTGATTACTATAAGGCAGCGTCGTAGATGTTTAAAATGCCCATTTGTACCTTTAAAACAGAAGCGAAAACCAAAAAACCTTTGTAGTAATGATCAGAAGGCTTAAATAAAAAAAGTATAATTTCTACATCACAGAAGGCTATTATATTTTATATTGCTTAATGTCTACTATGTACGCTGCTATATTTAATATTGCCTTAATTCAAACGTTTGTTTTTTGAACTGTGGACGAATCATGCCCCGAGATTCAACCACCTGCTAGGTCTCTCTTCAGCCCAGTTGTTTTGTTTATGTTTTTTGCTTTTTTTATTATTGTGCGTATTTTATTGCAATGTAAATACAGTTAAATATAAAACGAACATTTTTTTAACCGGTTAATGAATGTATACTATGTATAGAAATGGCATATAACAACTAGCAGTTTCACGCATATTACAATAAATAAGTCGATATTTAAAAAAATACCCGAAATAATATAAGCAAATTATTAGTAACACGAGAAAGAAAGTTTTAAATTGATGTGATTTGATTCCTTGAATTAACTATTTTATTTATAAAAAAACTTAATAATGAACATTAAGCAACAGCTACGAACTAAATAGAGTCTAACCGATGAAATAAAAGTCCGTTATTTAAACAAATACAAAAACAACGTAAGTTTGCACTGCCATTTATCTTTAGCACAATCTTCATATCGGGACATGGTTTATCACATAGTATTTACATTTAACAAAAACAAAAAAGATATTAATGCTAATATAGGTTTTTCTTTTTTTGGACTTGTTCGTTTGTCACCTTTTGCATTAATATCTTGGAGCGCAAAATAACAGGTTTCACTGTGTGCCTCTGAATATTTTAAATCGCATTCGTTAAAAGCTAACAGTCTGTAACAGCGAGCGAACCGGAAAAATAAAAGATTATATTATTTAAAAAAAATCGTGCAACTTGGAATAAAGTTCATTAAATTAAATTTTACAAATAAACTTTCACCGGCCCGCTAGTGTTTGTTTACACATTATTAAACACGGAATGATGACGCCGTAATATTAATAACAAGAATTTATAAATAATAATATCATCCTAATTTAGAAGCATTTGCGGTGGACGATGGATGGCCCGGACTCGTCGTATTCCTGTTTGCTGATCCACATCTGTTGGAAGGTAGACAGGGAGGCCAGGATGGAACCTCCAATCCAGACGGAGTACTTCCTCTCAGGAGGAGCGATGATCTTGATTTTCATTGTGCTAAAACAAAACAGGGTGAATAAGCATTGAACCATCCAACCATTAAATCGTGGCAGGAGAGGGGGTTGGGGTTACACCCATACATGGGCACGGGGAGAGAGTTGGGGGGTTATCTCCCCCTCCCCCAAATTCTGAGAAGGGGGTTTAACCCCCCACTCAAAAATGGGAGGGGAGAAAAGGTTAACCCCCAATTTTGAAAAAATGAAGAAAAAAGTCCCTAAAATGACTTATAACTGCCTCCAAACTTAAGTTTTGAGGTCAAAATGAATGTTTTAAACAGTAAATCAAAAATGCAATAAAAAAGGCTTTTTGATCTAAAATTAACGTTTTTACCTTTTTTTAAATCGAAAAACGATATGAGTAAAATGCACTCCAGAAAAAAAAACGATATGGGTATTTTGCGTTTCTCAATTTTAACTCCCCCCCCCCCACTCCGGACCAACTTGCCCATGTATGATTACACCTACCCCCTTCCTCCAAAAAGAAAGCAGAATTGCCGAGACCTTCCTTTTTAAAATTTAGCTGGAAAAAGGAAGAGGTTCAGTTGAGAATTCCAATCAAAAAAATTTAAGGAAAAGGCCTTACTTTTTTATGGAGGGGGGACGGTGATGCCCAAAATTTGGAGGCTAGGGGGAGGCGAATTTTACCCCGACCTCTCGCTTAAAGCTTACGTGAAATTAATAGACGAGAAAAAATATTCGGACCTTAAAATATTTTTTTTAGAATGGGACGTGAAGTTTCTCAAAAATAAGTTTCTTAGCGACAAAAACTTTGAAATTTTTTGGAAGATTAGCGTCTGTCGGTGTGTGTGTGTGTGGGTATGATCGTCCTTTTTTAAGAGTTGAGATTATGGAAAAAGTACAACTTTTTTTTGAAGACAGTTAGTTGACTTACTAAAAGAGACTACGTTGTTGCCGTTCAAGTTTCTTTTTCGAAAGAGCATGCGCTAGCAAATAAAAAAAACGAAAAATCAATTTACCTAGGTGCGAGAGCCTGGATTTCTTTTTGCATTCTGTCGGCGATTCCTGGGAACATAGAGGTACCTCCTGACAGGACAGTGTTAGCGTAGAGATCTTTCCTGATATCAACATCGCACTTCATGATAGAGTTGTACGTCGTTTCGTGAATTCCACACGACTCCATACCTAAATATTTAACAGTGATAAATTAATATGAATCTTAGCTACATTATTAAATTACATAATAATCAAAATAACTAATTTGACGCGCAACAATATTGTATTTCTTAGAAATTTAGTTGGTAAAACACTGAAGTAAGGCTTTTTCTTTTCGGCAAATTACGATTTATTATTATGTTAGGAATAATAAAAAATTTAAAGAGAAAAAGGAAAAAAAAGGATGTTGAGTTTGATTATTCCAATATCTTTTTATGGGAAGTGCCCAGAAATGCTTAACAATGAGAGCTCATAAATTTATTTTTCTTAAAAATAATATGGTTTATAAATAATCCAACGTCGAATAATGCAGCAAAATTTAAAATAAAAAGAAAGCTAGTCAACCAACAAACGGGAGACCAGAGGAGAGGAGAGGGTTCCAGACCGGTGCACGGTCTGAAAATGCCCCCCCCCCCCGGGAATATTAGTGGCTGTTGTGGCACAGGTCTGGGGTTCCACCGACCCTAGCAACTACAAAAATCATTGGCCACACGACAACCTAATAAATTTAGTTTATTTTTACCGAGGAAAGAAGGCTGGAAGAGTGCCTCGGGGCAGCGGAACCTCTCGTTTCCGATGGTGATAACCTGACCGTCAGGAAGTTCGTAGGATTTCTCCAAAGAGCTGCTACTGGCTGCAGTACCCATCTCAGCTTCGAAGTCCAGGGCAACGTAGCAAAGCTTCTCTTTGATATCGCGAACGATTTCACGCTCAGCTAAAATAAATCACTTTATTAAGACAATGATTAAATGATATAGGATTTTTTTATAAATAAAAAACAGGTTTCACCACACTTTGCTATTCGAGAATGTTAAATATTTGATATTGTTCAACGAAAAAATTTGATTCTTTACGAGTTATTTAAAAACGCTGAAATAATTACAGTTACAACAAAACCTATCAATTTATTATAAAAACACTTATTGAAGTTGTGTGTGGCGCAGTGACAGAACACTTCTTTAACGTGCTTCCAAAATTGAGTTGCGTTGCGGCAAAGACAATTTACTTTTACGCTAGTGATTTTTATTATGCGTAGTTTTAGTTTTTTCGGTTTTGAGTATCAATTGTTTTGAGCGAATAAATAAACGTGTATTGAGGCGATGTTTCAAAATGCACCCAAACAATAAACAAAAATGGATGTTATTTTCAATTTTGGGCTTTTATTAAAAAAATGCAACGACGAAACTAAAAAACCTACCAGTGGTAGTGAAAGAGTACCCGCGCTCAGTCAGGATTTTCATCAGGTAGTCGGTCAGATCGCGTCCAGCCAAGTCCAGACGGAGAATGGCGTGGGGGAGGGCGTAACCTTCGTAGATGGGAACGGTGTGGGTCACGCCATCACCGCTGTCAAGCACGATTCCCGTTGTGCGACCGGAGGCGTAGAGGGAAAGCACGGCCTGGATAGCCACGTACATGGCGGGGGTGTTGAAGGTCTCGAACATGATCTAAAAACATTAAGCATATTAATTATAATCATGTACACAAATTGATCCTTCTTGTTCGAATATAAATATTTTAAACCCATTGATACAATGTTATGCTAATCGGCCCTTTTTCGTTCTAACATTTATGGCTTCCCAGACCTGTGCACTGCACCCCCGGGGTTAAAACGGAGAGGGGGGCAATTCCAAAATGGGGGCACGGGGGCAATTTTTTTGAAACGGGGGGGGGGGCAAGCAGGGGAGAAAAAAAGAAAAAAAGGAGAGAAAAAGAAAAAAAAGACGGGAACAAGGAAAAAAAGGGACAAAAAAAGCAAAAATAAGGTAAAAATAGCTCTAAAATGGCTTAAAATACATTGAAATAGGCTAAAAACTGCAAAAAATTCGCGATGATGGCGTCATCATAGGTCAAAAATGGCGTCATAATTTTAGGGTACTTTTTCATTTTTTGGCGGCGGGTGGGGGGGGGCAAATCCTCCAATAAAACGGGGGGCATTTCCAGATCGTGCACAGGTCTGGCTTCCCTTTTTTCAGTGTCTTTCCCCAACGAAATATTTTTTTTAAATTTTCACTCAAAAAAATGATTTGAATGCATAACATATTATGCGACCTTTGTAAGATTGCAGCGGATATAAAGAACGATTCTGTACGAACCTCGACTATAAACAAATTTTAAAGTTTTTATATTCGTGCGAATGCTTTTGCATAAACCTCTACCGAAGTTTTTAAGAGCTTAGAATGTGATTTTTACTTTTTGTATGATTGCTAAATTTCATAACATAAAGTTACACATTTTGTAAAGAGAGTGCAAACATGTCTCGTGTATTTCGCAAGATTTTTCCTCCGATTTAATCTGTACGTAGTCATCGAGCTTTGCTTGAGCATTATTTTAAAATATTTCTTTGTTAAAAATCCGCCGCGAAATACTTATACTTAACTGCCGCGTACAATACGCTAACAACAGATCAGTTCTAAATAAAACCAGTTTGTTGCTTTGAAAAAAAGGGGTTTTCAAATACCTGACATTTCCCGCCAATTTTACAATTCTGACACGGCAATCAAATGCATGTTTAATACTTTAATGCTTTTCATATGTTTTTAAACATACAAATCTTTTATAAACGTTTCTGGTAATCGTAAGTGCTTTGTGCTTATCGTTTCAAATCCTTGTTTAATTTTTGATAATACAGACCTGTGCACTGCCTCCCGGGTTTTATTGAGGGGAACTTTTTTTAAAGGGTGGGGGGCAATAAAACGGGGGGCAAGCAGGGGAGAAAGAAAAAAAGGAGAAAAAAAGAGAAAAAAAGGAAAGGAGGAAAATAAGGTAAACATAAGTGTAAAATGGCTTAAAATGCATTGAAACAGGCTAAAAACTAAAAATTTCGCGATAATGGCGTCATAATTTTTGGGCAATTTTCAATTTTTCCGCGGGGGGGGGGCAAATCCTCCAATATATAAAGCGGGGGGGAGCATTTTCAGACCGTGCACAAGTCTGGATTCACCATTTGATTTAGCGCGATTAAAAGAATTATTTTATGAGTCATTTAAATCAACTCAATAAAGACTAAGAATGAATAAGAATCAAAATGTTTTTCGAGATAGAATGATTCATTAACGGCTCGATATTTTAATATTAACCAACTTTTTAAAAATCCAAAAGAGGGAGCATGATATAGGGGTTACTAGAAAAAATGAAATAGGTGAGGGGGGTTGGACCATACATGGGTAAGTTGGTCCGGAGTGGGGGGGGGGTAAAGGAATAGAGGGGGGGGGGTAAAATCCGAGAACGAATACACTCTCTTTTTTCTACATCTCTATATCTATTATTTTAAAAAAAATAGAAACAGGTCAAAAAGCCCTTTTTCCACTTTTTATTTACAATACCAACTACCAACATAATAACATCCACCAAAAAGAGTACTCTCCCCCACTAGGGGGGGGGGGGTAAACCCCACTCTAGATGGGGGGGGGGGTAACCCCCAATCCCCGGCCATTGCATTTATCAAAAACAAAAAAAACAAAAAAACAAACCCCCCCCCCCAAACAACCCCCACCCCCCCGCCCGGGGTTAGAAACTATTGAAACTAAACGTTTCAGCGGAAGAATTTTTTTATGACTTCACTCATACTACACTCCGAAGTTTATGTAAACTCAAGGGGAGGGGGTTGAAGTTGAACCCTCGTATGACAAATTTAAAGGAATTGGTTCGCCTAGCATATCTATTGCATATGATTATATTATTTTGCAGCAATATTTCTGCGTTTATAAAACCCTAATTGTTTTAAAATTAAAAAAAGCATCCATTATTCAAATAATATGATAAATCACTGGTTAAAATTGCATTTTGTATTTGAATGGCAGTTTTATTTAAAGCTGTCAGCTTGATATTTTCGCAGACATGGCTTTACCAGGCACGAAGATAAAATTATAAAAAAATCAATAGAAACACTCAGAGTAGCGAAGCTTAACTTTTCAAAAAGATCTGCAGCTAAGTGGAAACAATTAAATAACCTATAACAGCCAAGCCAAGGGTCAAAAAAAGAGTTATGAAGTTTTAATAAAGTTCATATTTTTAAAAATAGTTGCGCACTAAACATTTAAAACCAAAATTATCTTGCTTGAAACTTCTTAAATGCATTTACAAAGTTTTTAAGAAGTTTTAATAAAGTTCATATTCTTAAAAATAGTTGCGAACTAAACATTCAAAACCCAAATTAAGTTGCTTGAAACTTCTTAAATGCATTTGCAAAATTTTAAACACATCAATTTTTAAGTGAATAACTAAAGCAACTAAAACAAACTGTTTAAATGCATTTGAAAAATTTTAAATACATCAATTTTTCAAGTGAATAACTAAACCAACTAAAAGTATTAATTATTTTACCTGAGTCATTTTTTCCCTGTTGGCTTTGGGGTTGAGCGGGGCTTCTGTGAGGAGGACGGGGTGCTCTTCGGGGGCTATCCTGAGCTCATTGTAGAAAGTGTGATGCCAGATCTTCTCCATGTCGTCCCAGTTGGTTACGATACCGTGCTCGATGGGGTATTTAAGGGTGAGGATACCTGAAGGAAACGGCGATTTTATTTTTATACAATTCATTAAAATTGAGCATTTTATTATAATTAAAATCAATCAGTGACACAAAGCAGAAGGAAAATTATCGAGAAAATTTTCCGTGTTTAATTAGGTGTTAAATGTACACAATTCCTCTAGCGAGCCACGTTTCAATTCCATAACACCGTTCGTTATAATTAAAATGGTGGCGATAAAACACGGAATAACAATAATTAAGGATTAAATAATAAAAAGGAATCTCATGCTAATAAAATTACTTAACTTTATTAAGGAAAACAATCATGTACCTCTTTTGGACTGGGCTTCGTCCCCGACGTAAGAATCCTTTTGACCCATTCCGACCATCACACCTTGATGTCTCGGCCTTCCGACTATGGAGGGGAAGACGGCTCGGGGGGCATCGTCACCGGCGAAACCGGCTTTGCACATACCCGACCCGTTATCGATAACAAGAGCTGCAACTTCTTCGTCACACATGTTTGCTAAAATAACGTTTAAAATTAAAATATTGTTTTACGTTTAAGTAAAAAATACTTGTTTGGTTGGGTATTAGTTTGGGTGCAAATTTATCAAGGCAAGAAAGGGTTGGGATGGGATGGTATGGTTAAGATTTTAGTTATCCCTCAAAATTTAAAATCGAAGCTCATTTAAATTTTTTTTAATTTGTTAGTTGGTGGGGTATGTTTAGGTGCAAATTTTTGACAAAAGGGTTTATGGTTGGTTCATGCTTGCTTATGTAAAAACTTCCTTTGGACAAAGTCCAAAGGACGTTTTTACCTACGTTTATACGCTGTGTTTGTTCTTTGGACTTTGTCCAAAGGACGTTTTTACATAAGTATGAACCAGCCTTTAGTGGGTTTTTAATTTTTTCGCTGACCAGATCGCCAAAACCAAAAGATCTTTCATAGAATCTTGCTGACGGAAAGAAGATCACCTTCGAAAAAATATAATTAATTTATGATAACTAGATTTTATTGGAATAATTGCTGGAAAGTTCATAATTGATATTTCTTGTTGCTACTATGGCGGTGGTATCAATTATAAACTGTTAAGGGCATATAGTGACAATAACAATAAACCAATTAACAATAACGTTATTATAAATCTGGAAGACCAAACAACTAAACACTATTTTATTTGCACTATTAAATTCATTAAAATATAACACATTTATATTAAAAACTATAATTTCAAAACGAACCTGATTAATACAGGGCAAAAGAGATTAAAAAAATTACAAGTTTGAATGCGGAAGAAAACAAACACGATAGAAAAGGCAGACAACCTCTCGGCGGCGAACACAGTTGATTAAACTATCTGCTCGTGTTGCCCGGTCGATTCTTTATGTGGAAAAACTAGGCCACGCCCCCTCACATGGATTCTGGGAAAGGAAAGAGCGTTTTCCATATATGGGCATATTGTCTGATGCTTGTGTGAGACGTTGATTGGCTGATTTGTACGGCGGAAAGTCGGCCGTGTTTTTATTGGCTGTCGGTCCACTGAGTCATTGCCAACACGTAAAAACAGACATGATTCATACGCGCGCAAAGGAAAAAGAACATGAAATCATCACACACGCATTGCCCGATCGCAATGTTAGCTTGCCTTTATGCGGAAAGATTGAGTGGATTATGTGGTGAGTAATTTTACAACTTATTTTGTTAAATCAAACCAATGTTAATAAAATGTCATGATAAGTATGTTTTTTTACAGTGTTGAATACCAAACATTCTTTCAAAGCTTTCGGATAAAAATATTTTGTTTGCGTTAGTTTTTGTGCAGAATCGTTTCAATCAGCTCCCTAAAAGAATGACTATCTTTAATTATTAACTCAGGATATAGTATCCAAGCTATTAAAAAAACTATGAAGTTTGTACACCCAGCTAACTGTGATGTTTGTCTGGAAAAAAACTTGACTGATTAATTGGTGTTTTTGTCGTGCGTAACGCGCAGTTTTTATTTTTTCAATGTGAGCTTTATCATTAATCAAATTTTCGCTGTTAAATTTTTTTGTTTTCTTGTTTTTTGTTTCTTATTTTTTGTATTGTTATTCAATTAATCAATAGTGTTGTATCCATTTCATCAGTGATAGCAGTGATATTAATTCCAAATAAAATTTACTTAAAACAGGGAGCAAGGAGGTCAGTTTGAAAATTCTAAACTGGAAGGGTAAGTGTAAGGATGGAAAATTTAAAAATTTGAAAGAAAAGTGCGCTAGTTTTTTTTCTGGTGGAGTTTAAAATTTAAGGCCAGGGGAGTGGACCCTATCCTAAACCCCCACTTTCTATGCCACAAATTCCAGAAAGTTGCTGCCTCGCCACTTCATTGTTATGCTATAACTCGAAACTGTCGACACCTAAAATTTGTGTTGCTAATCCCAAAATGTGAAAAAGGGGTGTCCAACACAAACACTTAAAGAAGATTTCACGTTATATGACACCAGATACGGCAGTATGAATCACAACAATATAAACCGATTCGTTAAAGCATGAATGCAAATAAGCATGAATACATAAGCATAAATGACTCATTTGTAATTATGCCGAGTCTACTTAAATAGTGCCATCAAAAATATTTTTGGTGTCACATCGTATTTATACCGATTGTGTATGAGTAAAAATAAGACACGTAATATTTTTAGCATACATATGTATGTAGTTTTGGCCATTTGTTCTTTTGATGTTTATATCTTTAGACTTTGTCTTAGCAAGAATAACTGTAATCGAATATTTTGCATTTAATTTTTAGCCATATTTAAAATTTAAAAAAATGCATTACTTCACTTTATCAAATAGCAATATATATATAACAACTGTTGTTAATAAAATTTTAATAAATTTGGACGAATCAGAAAGAATCATTTTCAGTTCATTTTCATGAACGGGAATGATTCAGAGAAAACCTGTTTTCGCGGTTGTTTACAATTTTGATTCAAATAAAACTTGCCGCGCAAAATTTGGGCGTAAAATAGCTTTGCTGAAATGCGATTTTCTCCGAGTGAAGTTAAAGTATGCGTGTTTTTACTTATCAACTTTTTCCCGTTACACGATAGCGTAAAACTAAATTTCTTTCTAGCAATTTTTGATTAAGTTGTATGAATATTGCAATATTGTATGAATATTGCAACACTGACACAGTTGCGTTGTGGTAATAAAAGCTTTGGGCAAAAGATGACTAATAATAAGTTTGAAGCTGCTTGATGATATTTGTTTTGACGTTCAGTTCAACGCAAATAAACCAACGCTTGCATAGTTTTATCCCAAATGTTTGTATTTATTCTTGTCGATCTACACTTACGATCTCAAACCTTTTCCCCCATTTTGCCCAACAATTTTTAAAAGCTGATAAGTATCATATTAATAGGTATATTGTTTGTTTGTCTGTTTACGCGCTGGCGGCAGTTTTTTAAAAAATTATTTAGATTAAGATAAAGATGAAGTAAAGTTTTTAAATGTTTGGTTTATTAATGCATTTCGCATGCGCAATTTTTGCAAGTAGCGTGATTTTCAGCGGTTCAAATTGCATTTTAGTTTAAAGTGCATTAAATGGTCGTATAGTCTAGCCTGTTTTTCTGTTCGAACACAGAAAGATATCTGTAACGTTAACGTGTTAAACTACTAACTGCTGTACAAAAATAAAGACCAACGAGGAACTAATAGCGATCGAAAGTCGCAAATCTTCTGATTTACCTTCAAATTTCAGATTTGACCTTTTCACTTTCTCTCATCATCATAATTTATCTACACTTTCGTCACACGGTACAGAATTTAGGTGTAATAAATTAGGCAGCACAAATACGATTTATTTTACTAAATTATGAATCACATTTTATTAATCATTTCGCTGTTAACACATTATAATTTATATATATATTTATATATATATATATATATATATATATATATATATATATATATATATATATATATATATATATATATATATATATATATATATATATATATATATATATATATATATATATATATATATATATAAAGATTTTATAAAAATCAATTTCCACAGAACAAAATTTTACCTTGGTATTTTTTAGGATTGGATTTAAAATTGAATTTTTGTGAAAGAAAAATGTTTGGCAATTATTGCGGTTTCACTACACAAGTTTAATTTTGAACCCAAATAACTTTTTCTTCGGTTATATTTCGACGAATAGGACAAATCACAAAAAAATATAATTTACACAGAAAATTTTATCTGCCACTGTCGTTAATTCACTCACATACAGATTATTTTGATTAAAACCTAATCATATAATAAATAACAAAACTGAAATGACAATTAAAAAAACTACGAAATTAGAAAAGTGATGTAAAGATTTTAATTTTAGCACGTTTTTGTTATCCGCATTTTATTGATGTTTAATATGCGATATTCGTTCCAATTCTTTTTCAGGATTCCTGAAAACGTGATGAAATTGAGGTTTGTTTTGACTGCCCGCTACGCAAATAATCGCCAGTTTAGTTATAGTATTTGAGGGTTTTACCCTCTTTTTAACAGTTTCACACATTTTGTTATGAACCGATAAAGACTTTTTTTAAAAACCGGCGTGAAAGCTTGTGGTTTTATTATTCCGACCGTGTATTAAATATCATAAAATAATGATCTTCAAATTAAAAAAAAATTTAGAAGTGTTGCAAAATTGACGGATTAGTAAGAGTTGAGCTTTTAGCAGCACTTGATTACGGAGAAAGGGAAAATCTACGGTACAAATATTTTGCACGCGACCGAATCTTCAAATGGTGAAAGGATTTATGAAAATTTTGACATTCTAGTTAAAAACGACATGGCGAAATTTATTATATCGAAAAGGAACAAAGAAACACTTAAAATTATAGCGAAAAAACTTTTGACATTTAACATATACTTCAGATTTCCGGTAAAATAATGTCGCATATTTTCAGTGAATAACGTATATCCGTATATAAAAAAAGGTGAAGGGGAGACCCGACGAGTTTTTCGGGCGCCAGCTAGTGTTGATAGTCGGACCTATTTTTTACAATACATTATAATATTACAAAACTTTTTTGCATCATTTTTAGAATTTAAAATCAAAACTATTTTCAAATGTTTACCTGGTCGGGCGTTGAACACGGACCGATATTAAAGGGACAAAACACGAACCGACAAAAATCAAAACCTGAAATTTATTTAATTTGATATAGTAGTTTGATACGTGAAAATGCTTTTTTTGTGTGCTCATTTTAATACTAAAGAATAATGATTTATAATCACTTTATAAGCGGTAAACGGATTATAACTATATTTTTGCAAAACTTAATGTGGAATGGTTAAAGTCCGGTGTTTAATCAACTAAAATAAATGAGTCAACATAAGAACCATCACTTGAGTATTGGTTTTCACTCGGCGGCGCGGGACAATGAGATATAAAGTATGGCGATGGAATTTAAATTCTTTTGTGCGAAAATCTGTGCAATAAGGCGATTCCTGGAAAACATCGGAGATTCCAGGAATCCAATTTATTATTGACTAATCTTGTGTGAGAAGAATGAGAAACTTTTTAAACGGGAACGGGACACGAAGGTACTGGGCTTAAAAAAATTGCGTTCACCACAACCTGGCAGCAAAATCATTATGCAAGGGGACACGAGGGTACTGGACACGAGAGTACTGACGAGCAAAAAACATAACCTTACCGCATAAAACGGAATACATTTATTACATAACAATAGTTTGACTAACTTATAAAATATTATAAAAATAAAATTATTGAGAAGACATAAAATAAAAATAATAATTTCATAAGATTAAAACATTTTCGTGTAATTTGTATACATTTTCGTGAGTTTTTTTTATATAATAACTAGCTTTAAAAATCTTGAGAATCTATGAGACGACTTGAAAGATAATAAGCATTAAGGTTGCTGTTATGCTTTGATTGTGCTGTCAAAACATTTTTGTGGTTATTTTTCGTGGTGTGTGAAAAAAATGAATTCTTAAAAATGCCTTAAAGGAAAAAATAACTGCATAAATAATTGCAAATAAAACATTTTAGTAAAATATTTTCCGAAAAACAATTGCTTGCCTTTTTTAACAGTAAATTATTCGGTATTTTTAAAAAGCACACTATTATTGAAATATTATGATAAAGTTTAGCTTAATTTTTGGGTTTTGTTTAGGCTTAGGAAAATACAGTTTACCATGCAATGGGTTTTGAAGACTCCCAAAGATCCGTTGTTAAATTATTTAACTCACGACTTTATACTTAGATTTAAATGTATAAAATATCATACATAAAAAATCTAACAATAATTGTATGTTTTTGGGTTTTAAAAGGACATTTGTTTGCCTTGTTTTAAATGAGCAACATGTGTTCAAGTAAATTCCTAAAGCTAGAGTGTACTAAAAAGGCAAGAAGTTATTTTTTACATTTCTACTGCTAAAATCTATTTTTACAGGAGTTATTATTTTTAAAGATTTTATCAAAAAAACTCATTTATTTTAACTAAGAGTCGATGAAAGGAGTTTAAATATAAAAAGGACAACAAAAAACTGAAACTCGCTTTGTATTTTCGTACAAGTATATGATTTAGAAAAAAAAACGCAGTAATTAAATAACTTCTTGGCGTTTTAATTTTACTCATGGTTGTTTAATAATAATTCTTTAGTTTTTTCAAAGGCAGGGTTTCGAAGCTTCAGAGATTCGGAGATAGCTTCAAACATTATCATTGTTTTTATTAATTATCAAATGTTTTAGTATGATGTTTTTTAAACAATTTACGTAGTTTTGTATTAAATTGCATTATATTCAAGCAAGAAAAAATGTTTTTTAAATTACAAACGCAACGACTTATGTAACGTTTAATTGTCTTCACGTTCAAATGATTAAAATTTAGTTCGGCTCAATCAGTTTAAAAAATTTACATATTTGTGCAAACGATTTTTTCTTAACTCAGTACCCTCGTGTCTGGTACCCTCGTGTCCAGTACCCTCGTGTTCTAGAATCTTTTAAACCTCTATGAAATAACAATTTGATAAAAACATCTGTGGTACTCTTTTATAATTTTGGTTGTGTGTCCTTTGGATGATTTACCTGTGACAAATAAGTTTATGTTTTCAAAGTTTTAGTGCAAATCATTTTTGTACATAACGTAGGTTTTGTAAAACAAATAGTCTCAAAACGTGAACTTTGTAATTTTACGAAATAGCATAAAAAATTAAAATTTTTAAAACAAGCGATTTTAAGATTATAATATTAACACGTTCCCGTAAAGGCTGGTTCATACTCATGTAAAAACTCCTTTGGAAAAAGTCTAAAGGACGTTTTTACATACGTTTATACGCTTTATTTGCCCTTTGGACTTTGTCCAAAGGACGTTTTAACATAAGTATGAACCAGCCTTAAACCGTTTTTTTCCGGTTACCCAAGGTGGAATCTTGCTCTGTGTGGTGTGTAAACTTCATGTATAACTTTATGTATCACCTAGGTCATAGCTAGGTGTACGTAGTAATAGTGTTAGGTGTCAAACTGGGTATAAGTGCAACTATACATTGAATGCGCAGCAATTTTAGCTATTTCAATTTATTCGCTCACTGTTTACTCTCCTGAGCATGGCCGAAAGAAATGTGTGCAGCAATAACTATTTTTGTATCACCTAGGTGACTTAGCTAAATTATTATTATTATTATTAAATAGGCCCAGCTAAATTTTTTAGGATGTGAATAAATTATTTTTGCGAACGTCACACCACACCATAAGAATTATGGTAACGGATTTGTTTGGATGCATACTAAACAAAAACTTTTTTAATAAAAATTACTAGTGAATAGTACTAATTTTTGCAAGTATAAAGAGGAAGGTGTACTAATTTTTGAAAGTATGACGAGGAAGGTGTGAGATATAATGTAAAACACATGTTTTTGCCTCGTCCTTTCTAATCCTGATTCAGGAAAAGTTGAATTTAAAAAAAAAATTGCACAAAAAATGTCTCCAAAATGCCTTGTAACCACATTCAAAAAAAAACAAAAAACTAAGAAATTAAATATCAGTGCTTTAAGACTTAAAATTAGTTTTCCCATATTAATTATATTCACTTTCAACACGGTAAGAATTATTGCACCCCAGGAAAAATCGATTGGTAAGAAACTAAAGCTAAAGTCTTCCATGCTGAAATTAAGGGCGTAACCGCTCTCCGCCAGGAAGAAATAAACAATAAACTTGCGAGCGGGAAAAATTAAAAAAAAGTTTTCAACGGTTATGTAACCAATTACTATTTAGTTGCGTCATGTGTTTCTCTGCACGTGATAATTTCTCGAAAAACGAGTGGTTACTTTACCACTCATCTATTTTCACCCTGATAGAATTTATCTTTAAAGGAAAATTGCGGTTGGGTAACTCCTGTAATTGTAAATTTTTTAAAAAATAATAATTAGTATAAACTGCCTTAATTAAAAAATAATTGGCGCTCTAATCATATTGTGCTTGACATGGAGGAAGTATAATTTCTCAATCTCGAGAGCGAAATCCCCCTTCTCCCTCAAGAAGCCTATTTTCGGCGTACCCCCACTCCCCTTTATCAACGCCAAGACTAGTCTTTTTTTAGAAAGTTTAACACATTAAATATGTTTGTTCACAAGCATAGATGAACACGGTCAAAAAGCTAGAGGGGGGTGTTTACCCCGGGAAAATGACATTTCAAAATCTAGGAGAGGGGTCCTAGGGGGGTCGAACCTCCCTAGCTTTCTAGGTGGGGTCGACCCAGGGTGGAAGATTTTAAAACCTAGAGGGGGGTCAGGTGGGGTCTAATATTCAAAGCAAAATACCTTTAAACCATTAAAGGTTTAATAATAATTTTTTTATAAGATAATACTACTTTTTATTGAATAAAAAGCGATATTCAGGTATAAAAAAGGTGTAAAAACATGAATTTGTGTAAAAAATTCACGTTTTTAGAAGAAAATTTAGTATAGAAAAAGTACTTAAAATTTCTTCGAGGGGGGGTCAGATTTCAAAATCTAGAGGGTGGTCAGGGGTAAAAAATTCGAAAATTTGGGGGGAGGGGAGGGCCCCCCTAGATTTTTTTCTAGGGCGCCCCCAAAATTTCGAGGCTAGGGGGGGGGGTGGACCCCACCCTGACCCCCCTTGTTCATCTATGTTCACAAGTTATATTACTCTTAGTAATTTTTTTACCAATAAAAATCATATTTTTGGCGATTCCAAAATACCCGTCCTATATCGACCTATTCTATATAATCATACTTCCCGAAAGTTCTTCTGGACATTAACCCCGGTGTAGCTTCCGGTGGTTAAATGTTGTCAACCCACGGGTAAAAAACCCTTAAAATTTGGAGATATTAGTACTAAGCACTAAAACTGGGATATTTGAGGGCAAACTCTTCCTGTACATTTTTAGTGTACCCTTCCTAAAATCAGGCTGTCCAACAATGCAAGCTAAAATAGATGTAGCACATTGTGATGATTTTAGCACAATTTTAACGCGCCCTCTCCCTATCTTTGTACGTTTTACGAAGTGACACAGATGTAATTGTCCTATAGATTAGTTCTGAATAAGCGTCTTTTACTGTACGAGGGTACAAAAAGAAAATAATAAAATTTGAAAACATTTTGTTTCTTTAGTTTTTTAAACCTATCTTCAATTAAATTTGCTACACGATATGTTTCATCTTCTTGAAGTATTTTAATATAGTAGTTTATGCTAAATAGTAGTTTTTTGATTAAGCATCACAATAGTTATAAATCATGACTAAAATGTTATTTTCGTAAACAATGATTTCGAATTAGCAAAAATAAAGAGTTGAAATTTGTGCTTTATAACTAATATCAAACATACATAGGTTTTTTGTAATTTCTTGATTGTAAAACCATTCAAAAATTAAAAAAAAAAATTTAAAATGTCCATTCCAAACTTTTAAATAGAAGCATTTTATGTAATTAAAACATTAAAAAAGTGGGAGTCAAGACGCCAGCAGCGCCGTACCTACTAAGCGGCAAAGAACTAAAAATGCTTTTGCTTTTGTAATATTTAGAAGTATTTAAGAAACTTTTGAAAGGAAGGGTTGAGATTTTGAATCAATAAATATTTGAAACCGCAAAATATACTGGTCGCTCACTGTTTCTCAATTTTTCCTCTACATATGATTGGGGCTAGCTGTCATTGTATTGTAGCATCTTCCTATACTAAAAAACCCTTGTTCAGAACTACTCTATTAGAAAGTTGGCGCCAGTTGTCACATTGTATTGTACCCTCTTCCTACACTAAAAAAACCATAGGGGTGAAACTTAGTCTTAACCATAGGGGTGAAACTTTTTCGCCCCTCCTGGCTTGTCTTAGCGCCTGCCCTTTGCATAATCTGCATAGGGAAGATAAGTTTCAGGTTATCAACAACAACAACAACAACTAAAAAAACCCTTATTCAGAACTACTCTATAAAGAAAGTTAATTGTATTTAAAGCTAAAATTGGGTTTACTTGCCCTCACAGTCTGTAGCAAATTCTTATGAATGAAAAAAGTAATTCTAGTGTAATTGATACACTGCAATACATAATATTTTATTCAATAAAAAAAGCGTTTAAAAATACAAAAAGGCACAGCCTTAAAAATTAGCTTATCCAAAACATTAAAAATATTATACTATTATACATTAAGCTTTAGATAAAAATATTAGACTTCACAAAATTGAAAAAAGCTGTACAGTTTAAAACAAAAAAGGCTCAAAAACTCAAAACACTTCTGTTTGAAATTTTTGTTATTTGAACAAAAATTTTACTTTGTACCTCTTTTTGCAGGTACATTGTTTTAAAATTTTTTCTAAGACAGTATTATATAGTAATTACTGATGTTCCAACCCCAAATATCATTCTCCGGATTTTTGGCCATGAGAGCTGTGAAAAGCTGACTTTTAACTAATTTTAAGTTTTTTTTTTAATTTTAAAATACGTTTTAAAGTTATATTAGCAGAATTTAGAATTATTTTTAAAGTTTCCTAAAAATTAAAAAAAAACTTTTTAATAATATAAGTTAATTAGTTATTCGCAAATTAACGTTTTTGCATACATAAATCAGAATAAATCTCTTGAGAGCCTTTATAATTTGACAAAATTTGACCACGCCATTAAATAATAACCATAATTAATACATTGTTATAAAAAAATCACTATAGCATACCAAAAATTACTTTTATCACTAAAATAATAACAATCCGACATTTTCCAAAATATCATTACATTTTCTTGTATTATTAAATGAATAAAATTTTCTATTTACAATTTAGAAGTTTGGAATTGGTTTTAATGTAGAGTAGTGTAGAGGAAGTTGGGTTGGGAAGGTTAACTAACATCCGCACCAAGACGCTTCTTCAGCACGACTGACATTGCCCACTTTGAATCCTGATGCTTCCGAATCCCAAAGACCCGGCGTTTGAATTATCTTAAACACACTATTATTATTATTTATTCCTGTAAAATAAATTCCTGTACGAAAAAACATGGAGTTGAATAATTTTTTTTTACAAGTGAGATGTTGTCAAAAGAAGGCGTATAATATTATACACACGACAGTTAATTTATTGTATAACTAAAGTTAAAATAGCGTCCTTTAAAAACTTCGCTGTCAGTAAAATACGCTTAATTATTTTTAGTAGACATAGATGAACAAGGGGGGGTAGGGTGGGGTCCCCTCTAGCCTCGAAATTTTGGGGGCTTCCCTCCCCCCAAATTTTCGAATTTTTTACCCCTGACCGCCCTCAAGATTTTGAAATTTGACCCTCCCCCCCTCTCGAGAAAATTTTAGGTACTTTTTTAATACTAAATTTTCTTCCAAAAACGTAAATTTTTAACACAAATTCATGTTTTTACACCCTTTTTATACCTGAATATCGCTTTTTATTCAATAAAATGTATTATTATCTTATAAAAAAAAACTATTATTAAACATTTAATGCTTTAAAAGTAGTTTGTTTCGGAAATTGGACTCCACCTGACCCCCCTCTAGGTTTCAAAATCTTGCCCCCCCCCCGGGTCGACCCCCCTAGAAAGCTAGAGGGGGTTCGACCTCCCCTAGGACATGCCTAGATTTTGAAATGTCATTTACCCGAGATAAACACTCCCCCCTCCCTTAGCTTTTTGACCGTGTTCATTTATGAGTACACATCCACATCATTGTTATAAAAATTGACAAAAAAAGACTACATCTACTTCAATTTTAAAGCAATGGTTTTTACGGTTTCACGAATTTGAAACTTGAAACTCATTTTAAGCTTAAAAGTGAAAAGTTATTCTTCTGAAAATTTAAAACACTATTTAATCCGTTTCCGTCATCGCCTTTTCCCCGATTACAATGGTGAAACCTTCGTACCACCGAGGTGAACATAGGTGAGAAAGGGGGGGGGGCAGGGTGGCGTCCACCCCCACCCCCTAGCCTCGAAATTTTGGGACCCCCTAGACGAAAATCTATGGCCCCCTCTCCCCCCAAATTTCCGAATTTTTTACCCCTGACCCCCCTCTAGATTTTGAAATCTGACCCCCCCTCCCCCCTCGGGAAAATTGTAGGTACCTTTTTTATACTAAATTTTCTTCCAAAAACGTGAATTTTCATCACATATTCATGCTTTTACAACCTTTTTATACATGAATATGGCTTTTTATTCAATAAAATGTAGTATTATCCTATAAAAAGAACAATTATTAAAATTATTATGGTTTAAAACTGTTTTGCTTTGGACACCGAACCCCACCTGACCCGGACCCCCCTTTAGATTTCAAAATTTTGCACCCCGGGTCGACCCCCCCTAAAAAGCTAGGGGTGTCCGGACCCCCCTCCTAGAATTCAAAATTCGATTTACCCCGGGTAACCACCCCCCCTAGCTTCCCCGACTGTGCTCACCTATAGAGGTGAACCCTTCGCTTAACCATTATAGAGCATAAACTTCACCGCGGTAAACTCTACGTATTACCTATGTCACATCTAAACACTGTATTTCTGAATAAAATTTGCATATAGCTAACGTAAGCTTTAAAGATTTCCATTTGCTCGCTGTGCACTAATCACGCAAGATTAGGTATAGCTTAGGTACGAACTAAGTGAGACGTGGAGTTTACCATGAAGTTTACATATTACACTGGTAAGACGCAGAAACCACCACGGTGAAACCAAGGTTTCACCGTTGCAACCGGGAAAAGGGCGGTTACGGAAACAGGTTAAAAAATTAATTATAGCAAAGAAACTCACGAAATTAGAACATTTAAGTACACAAAATTAGAACATTAATGTAATGACTTACCTTTTCGACAAGCTCCTCAAAAGCACACTGAACGCCTTCTTTTGTTTTGGCGCTGGCTTCAATAAACAGCATACAATGTTTTCTGGCAAATTTTATTCCTTCATCTCTCGTTACAACTCTTTGGGCCTAAAAAACTTAGTAAACAGTAAAATAGCTAGGCAAAAATTTAAAAAAGCTTAGTTGGTATTTTCTGAGTGGTTTAAATTGAATAACTTTGTTGCTGTTTAAAAAACTATGTATATTATTTGCTTTTATTTAAAAAAAGAGATTTATTTAAAGTGATAACTTTTAATTAATGTTTTTAATTAAATATAAAAACTCTTTGTTTTAAATGGGGGAATACACATATGACTGTAGTCTGAACAAAAATGATGCGTAATGATGATAAAATTGGAAGTTGTATCCCAATAACGGCGCAGAGGATTGATAATAAATTTTTATAAGGCAAAGTAAAACTTTTTTGTAAACTTTTTAAAACACCCTTTGGTGTACTGTTTTAAACAAACCTTTTGGAGTTTTTTCGGAAAAACTTAAGTAGAATTGGATTGGAGGGGTAAATTTTTCAAATGACGGATTTCCTAACTACTTGTTGGCGTGCCGATAGCTTTTTCCTTAACATGTGGGGGTTCTAGTACTAAAAACGCTAAAAATGATTTATTAATCCATTTTAGTGAAAAATTTTGAATGTTTTTGTTGTTGAATAGTCGATTTAATACTGCGAACAATGTTTTTGTCAGATACACCCCGAAAACAATTTGGCCACCGGCAGCAAAAAAGTTTTACGAGTATAGCTCCAAAGTTTGGGACGCTGCCCACATATGAATGGCATTCGGTTGTGCCTAAGTAAAACAACTAAAGCGTTTCTGCTTTGGCAAGTGCCAGAGATGCGACTAACGTTTAGTAAAAACTGAATAAACTTTGTTTCTGTCTCCCGAAAAAGAATGGGCTTTCTTAATTATTTTAAATGCAGTTTTTGCAGAAAATAAAATGATTTAAGAAAACACTAATGCTTACACTATCAATTTTGTTTCCGACTAACATCTTAACGACGTCAGGTTTTGTTGAATAAGTATCTAATTCGGTTAACCAATGCTGAAGGCGGTCAAAAGAACCCCTGCTGGTGACATCATACACTAAAAAATAGAAAGCAAGTATATATGTACAAAAATCAAAATTGAAATAAGTTGTAATGAATTTTAGAATATGATTTTTTTATGTTCTTACTTAAGTTATTAAACTTTTTTTATTTTATTAGCTTGCTATCTAACTACATAATTTGCTGGTGAATAAAAATTTCCGGGCCTAATAGATGTCAAAATGAGTAATTAATAAAAAAATTTGGATTTGTGGCAATTATAACAGTGATCTATTACAATAGAACTAAGAAAATTGGTTGATTGGTTGGTTACACGTGCACCCAGTTGTCGACTGAACGACTAAAACTAGTCTTCCAGGCTGAAATTAAGGGCGTAACCGCTCTCCGCTAGGGAGAAATAAACAATAAACCGGCGAGCGAGAAAAATTAAAACAGCGGTTATGTAACTAATTATTATTTAATTGCGTCATGTGTTTTTTCGCACGTGATATTCTCTCAAAAAACGAGTGGTTACTTTACCACTCATCTACTTTCACCCTGATAGAATTTATCCATAATTGTTTGTAAGTGTTGGATGCAGAGTGTTATACTTTAATTTAGAGTATATTTATTAAAAACAACCATAAAATCTGTTGAAATTCCAAACAGTATTGAAATTTTAAATACTATTGCGATAAAAAGTAAAGATAAAACGTTTATTGAGTACATAAAGATAAGATGTTTCGGATTCAGCTGAATCCATTTAAAATAAAAAAATTTTTAAAACAAAAAAAGCTAAATACTGACAATATTTTTTGTTTAAAACAGGCTTAATTTTCTTCAGAGACTTTCCTTAATTTTAAGACGGAACTCGTTAGAATCAAATGCTAAAACATAAAAATCATTAAAACTCGGCTCAACAGTTAGGTCCTTACAAAATAAAACATGATCATGTATCGCGGATGATTAGATAAAACTGATCAATTTGTCAAGCACGAAATATCCATGTGCTCTGCTGAAATCCAGGTACCTGTGTGGCGAGTGGACTCCAAATATAAGCAGCATTGCAGTCGCCATACTGATATTTATAGACAATATTGGATTTCAGTTCGAAAGCTGTTTTGTCCTTAAACGGAAAGTAGCTTGAAACTGGACTAGAATTTAAAAACACGACCTTAAGACTAACCTGAGGTAAAAAAAAACGATAAAACAATATCCAGCTGAATCCGAAACGTCTTATTTTTATGTACTCAATAAACGTTTTATCATTACTTTTATCGCAATAATAAAGTTTCGATTTCCCCATGGCAAATCTATTGCT
The DNA here is from genome assembly GCA_030248175.1 of Microlaimidae sp. YZB2_3. NCBI lineage: Eukaryota > Metazoa > Nematoda > Chromadorea > Desmodorida > Microlaimidae > Microlaimidae sp. YZB2_3. The sequence goes on from JASAMX010021606.1 coordinate 22,687, forward strand.
GAAATATTAAAATATTGTTGAATTTTGATACTTAAACAAGTTTTGATCTTAAACATAATCTCTTAAATAGAATTTTTCTTTTATAATTTTGTTTACGACTTGCTATGACACTGTGTTGCTAGGATAACCGATAAAACTGAGGACAGTAACTAATAATTATTAGGGGTTTTTGAACCTACCTTCTGAAAATAACGGAAACAAACGGCATAATTTTGAAAAATTAAAAGAAAATTCTCTGAAACCGCATGTGATTACAATTTTAATGCAATAAATCAGTGCTCGAAATCAGAGAAGTAGCCAGGATTTCAGAAAGGGGGGTTGCATTCCATACAAATTTTTTGAAAGGGGGGTTGTACTCCAAATTTTTAAAATACCGTAAAAAAGGCATTAAAAAATGGTAAAAATTTTTTGCGCTTCGCGCTAAGTGATTTTTTTTTGCTGCTATTTGCACTGTTTTTGAAGTTAATCTTGAGAAAATTTAGGTTTAAAAAGGTAGAACATTAAAAATCGTGCAAAAGCACAAAAAAAAATTTTGAAAAATTGTCATTGAAATTCATTAGAAACATCACTTAAAAGTTGTAAAAGGGTTTTTAAATGTCGAACGCTGAGCGGAGCGAAGAGCGAGAAAATTTTTTAAAATTGTTCTCTTGGGACCCCCAAATTTTTACCTCCGCCAGCTCAAAAAAGAGTGCTTACACCCCTATAACCCCCCGGCTACGCGGCGCCCGGAAAAAAATACTTCTGCAAAATATCTTCAGAAAGAATATCTTCTAAATGACTTTTAAATTCTCCACTAAAGAAAATTTTTTTTTCCTAAGCCTAAGCGAAACCTTAAAATCAACCTTAAACGACATAAAAAAGTTTATAAGAATATATAAGAGAAGAATGTACCACTCAATGCAAAAAATCGCACCCATCTGTGCATCGGTTTGCCATAAATAACCCCCCCCCCCGGGGGAGTATATAAACCTCCCGGGGGAGTATATAAACCCCCGGGGAGCATATAAACCCCCCGGGGGAGTATATAGACCTCCCGGGGAAGTGTATATGCTCCCCCAAAGTTTAAAAAAAAAATTTTTTTGTGGAAACGCGTCGCCGCGGCGCGGTTGTCTCGTTGATTGTAGAAACTGTATTTATTATGTCGCCGAAAAGTAATATGTCGCCCCGGTTTTCCGGCCATTATCACAAAAACAACTGTTTTACAAATCAAAAGTTTCACGTTTAACGGAAATTTCAATCAAATTTCGATAAAAAATAACTTTATTACAAAATAAACACTATTTTTACATAATAAATACAGTTTCTACAATCAACGAGACAACCGCGCCGCGGCGACGCGTTTCCACAAAAAAAAATTTTTTTAGATTTTGGGCGAGCATGTACACTCCCCCGGGGGGGTCTATATACTCCCCCGGGGGGGTCTATATACTCCCCCGGGGGGGTCTATATACTCCCCGGGGGGGTTTATATGCTCCCCCGGGGGGTTTATATACTCCCCCGGGGGGTTTATATACTCCCCCGGGGGGGTTTATGTACACCGGGGGGGGGTACATAAACTCCCCGGAGGGTTTATTTATGGCAAACCGATGCACGGATGGGTGCGATTTTTTGTATTGAGTGGTACATTCTTCTCTTATATATTCTTGATAATACTGAATAATTTACTGCTGAAAGAAGATATTTTTCCGGAAGATATTTTGCAGAAAGTATTTTTTCCGGACACCGGCTACGCCCTTGCTGGAAAATGGAATCAATCAATAGTAATAAAAAAGTGTGACAAAAATAGTTTACCGCATATAACTCCTTGGGCCCCTCTATAGTAGCTTGGAGTAAGTGTTCTGAATCTTTCCTGACCAGCTGTGTCCCAAATAGCTAATTTTACTTTATTTCCGTCAACTGATATGGTTTTCACTTTGAAATCAACACCTAAAACCACGCAAAAACTAAATACACTAATTTAAGCCAAGCGGTCCCCAGTCTATGTAATGTGATGCGCTCTTTTAAAAAAAAAACTTTTTTTAAAGGATTTTTGACACCCCCCCCCCCCTTAAAAAGCCAGGGAGATCCGGACCCCCTAAAAAACTTTGGTCTTCCACCCGGAGGTGAACCCCCCTAGCGGACCTGACCAGAAACATCTATGCCCCCGAGCCTAAAAATGAAAAGTCTAAATCTATTCGACATTCTTCTATTTTGAAAAGCCCCCCCCCCCCCCAAAAAAATTTGCTCCTAGTGCCTAAGCCGGCCAATAGTTTTTAAGAGATACATTTTTAGCATGTTTTTTAATATCAAAAAATTGTAATATCGAGAGCTTATTTGAGCCAAGCGCAAAATTTCTTTACAAAAATTATTCCTACGGAACTCTCAAATTTTTATCGTCGTCGACCCATAGAGGGAGGGTTGCTTTGCTACTTCTACATAGAAAACCCCCCTTTAAAGACCTGTTCACGATCTAGAAATGCCCTCCCCTCCCCGATATATTACTGGCTGTACCCCCTATTTAATGCCACCCCGCTCGAAAATTAAAAAAAACTATTTAGTATTTTTTATTATAAGGGGAATAACTTCTTGGTAAAAGCTTTACCTAAGGGAGTTGTAGGGATAAATTGCAAACTTTGAATGAGTTATACCATATACTATTATACGAGTTATATAGTTATACAAGTTATATACTTTGAATGGTATAAGTGATACCATTTGGGTATAACTTATACCCTAAAGTGGGCAGTGGGGCGGTTGGGGGTTATACACCCCTATAAATCTTGAACTGCCGAAACCTCTGACCCTTACAATTTTGAGGGTTCCAATACTATAAACGTTTAAAATGGGGTATTTCGGGTATACCATTCCCAAAAAAAATTTTGGGACATCCCTCCCACGGCCGTAGCCAGGATTTCAATTGAGGGGAGGATTTTTTAGAAGGTGCTTTATACTTGCTCACAAAGGGGGTCTGAGGAGCGATAGCCCCTAGAAAGGGGGGCTCTGCTCTGGGCCTGGGGGGCGGGAGCCCCCCAGCGGGGTCAAGGGGCAGAGCCCTTTGTCAGGGGGGTCCGGGGGGCAGAATGCCTCTCGGGGTGGGAAATTTTTTTATTTTAAGCTCTTAAAAGGCACCTGGAAACCTAAATTTAAGTACAAAATTACTTATTTACTTTCTCTTTTTTTAAGAGATACAACAATAAAAGTTACAATTAAATAGGTTTACGGTATTATTATAATATGCCTTTTGATTAAAAAAGAACAAATGTTTTTTTTAATAAAAAAATCTTTATTTAATTTTGGTTAGGTTTTTATAGTAAATGCTGCAGTTATTAATATGCACTGCACTAATATTTTGAATTATGAATAACTTCATTTTTGCGAATAAGAGGTTTAATGATCCTAAATCACTCTTATTTATGTATTTTATGTAGCTTTAATACATACAGAGTGGTTTAAATTTTTTTTTAATTTAAAAAAACCAAAGGGGGGACCCTAACAAAATATTTGGCTTCCCAGAATTTGGGGGAAGGGGGGGGGCAAATCCGGGAGGCTGCCCACCTATGCTTATAACCAAGAGCAAAATTAGAGAACCTGTGCATTGCCGTATTCCGGGTTTTAACGGGGAGAGCATTTTTAAAATGCGGAGGCATGAGGAGACAAACTTTTTTTCAACGGGGGAAGAAAGCGGCAAGCTGGGGTAAAAGGAAAAAAAAAGCGAGGAATAAAGAGGAAAAAAAGAAAAAAAAGACAAAAAAGGCAAAATTAAAGTAAAAATAGGTGTAAAATGGTTTAAATTTCGTTAAAATAGACCAAAAAATTTAGCAAAACTAAGTCAAAAATGGTGCATTAATTTTTTTTAATTAAAAACAACACTAAAGTTCGCCACTTCTTTTTACAAGCCTTTAAGATCATAGGTTTTTTTGGGGGGACAGGGGGGGGGGGGTGTCAAAAATCCTTTAAAAAAAGTTTTAAAAAAAAAAAGAGCACATAAGCACTACATAGACTGGGGACCGCTTGGCTTAAATTAGTGTATTTAGTTTTTGCGTGGTTTTAGGTGTTGATTTCAAAGTGAAAACCATATCAGTTGACGGAAATAAAGTAAAATTAGCTAT
>JASAMX010021608.1:0-28936 GCA_030248175.1 Microlaimidae sp. YZB2_3
ATGGGTTGTTAAAAAATGAGTGGCACACAAAAATTTTTAAGCCGTAACACGCTAAACACCATTTATTTGGACCAAAAAACTTATTTAAATGAAAATTTATACATAAAATTGGTAAAAACCTTAGGAATCAAGCTTTGGAGCTCCGAAAACCGGCGTTTTGATTTGTTTCAAACTTACTTCTATTATACTTTTCTCTTACTTTTACTTAAAAAAAGGTCTTACTTTTACTTTACTTAAATAAAAAAATCACAAATTACATGTACCTTTACTCTTACTTTACTTAAATAGATAGGCATCTTGCATTGGAACTCGATTTATACATGAAGTATGCAATAAACATAGGGAGTCACCATAATGGATAATTACCGTATCTCCTACTCCTACTTATCTTTCGTAGTATGCAGATCAATCGATCGAAATTTCGCGCGCTTTCGAGGGTTGATCTACATACTACAAAAGATAAGTAGGAGATACGGTAATTATCCATTATGGTGACTCCCTACGTTTATTGCATACTTCATGTATAAACCGAGTTCCAGTGCAAGGTGCCTATAAAAAAATCACAAATTACTTCCACTCTTAGGGTTGGTCATACTTATGTAAAAACGTCCTTTGGACAAAGGACAAACGCAGCGTATAAACGTATGTAAAAACGTTTTTACATAAGTATGAACCAACCCTTACTTTACTTAAATTAAAATTGTTCCAAATACTTTTACTTAAAATAATGGAAAATCATTACTTTTTACAACACTGGTCCGACTGTGCACTAAATTTGTAAAATTTTTGCAAGAAAAGTCGCACAACTTTTGTGTTATCGCAAAATTTTTGAAGCAGTGTTAGATTTCTTGCAGTAAAAACGTGACTTACTTTGGACACAATACTGTTTTTTGCAGATTATTGTTGCACAACAAAGACGGGTTGCGCTTGTGTCACTTTTCTAGCAAAATTTTGTTCACAAATTTAGTGTAAAGTGGAACATTCTCTTGTTATATATTCTTGCTTACATCTACACGGCCCCAAATTTTATTTTCCGAACAAATTAAACGGCCAAGTTTTGGATTTTGCTTTAGTTTGATTGCTAAAAAAGAGAAACATACTACAGTAGGGGCTAATCATTTGTGTTTTTTTTGTGGACAAACCGTTACACTATGTTTCTATAATAATTTTTCTTGTTTTGTCAATACAAAAATAATATATATTTTTTATTTGATATATTATTTATCAATCACACATTTAACAGATTTATAAAAATATTTACTTTAATTGTAATTTTTGTTATTACAAAGTATAACAATAAAATTATGACAGCACCATTATACATATCGGAACTGATCATAAACTTTCTAAAAAAAACCATATACGAGAATAAAAAACATTAGTGTGCTTGTCCATAATACACTTTTCACATCAAATACGTTTGCAAGCATGTTATATAAAAATATACAAAAACCTAAACAAAAATTGAATCTTTTCAAACGAGTTTTTTGAAATTTTTTGTAAAATTTAATCAGAATTATATAAGGCAGAATTTAAAAAAAAAAACTAAGTTTGAATCGCCTAGATAATGTGATATGTGGGTTTTTTTGACACAGAACCATGCTCCCATCAGTGAGAGGAGTGAAAGGACGCGTTTATTGTTCCCAAAATTTTATAAAAAACCTGGTAATCCTTTTCTTTCATATTACTGACATTTTGTTAAAGGTAGGCTTCAAATTTTTGCCATTTTTGTAAGCAAAATCAATTTGCCACAAACAGTAGGTGGCCGCAAAATGCGGCCTAAAATTTTTGGCTTGAGTACGTTCTTTAATTATTGGAAACAAAAAAAAAACATAAATGGGGATCAGCCCATTTTCCGGAACTGTAAACTGTGCTTACTTTTTCATTTCGGAAGTCGGTGGAATATACACAAAACATATAAAATTGGATTCTTACTATGCTTTTTAATAAAATTTCGATTTGTTGAGGTTTTAATTATTTTGATTTCTTTTTATTATTTATTTTGTGAGTTGATTATTTATAGTACAGTATTACCATTACGCATATGAAATAATTACATATAATTTTTAGTTATTACATCATCACAATTTTTATTCTTCAAAAAAATAATAACAAAAAATTATAACAGTACACAATGAATTTTTAAACGAAGGCGAACCAACAACGGTGGCCAAAATAAGCAAGGTTTCACAAGCATCATAGTTTTGCTTAAAATGGACAAAAGGTCCAGATGATTTAATTCAATAGGTTTTATAAAATAACATTATTGATATTAAGCAGCTTTAAACTTTAAAAATTAGTAGTTTTGGTTATTTAATTCTCAAATAAAAACTTAGTAGTGATACCACGTAAAGCTAAGCAATACTTTTCATTCATTTCAACATTTATTCTAGAATTTAAACTCTTCACTTTGTTGTGTAACCCACCTAATTACTGGTTTGTGATATCCTGCCTGATCCATTTCGCCAAAATAAATACGTTCAAATTTGGTTGAAGAAATTCATTAACTATATTGAAATTTTGCAAGATCATTCATTCTACGTCGTTTGCTTATTCTATTGTTTGCATTTTTAAAAATTCAAATTTTTCTTTTGATTAAAGCAATCATCTTTCAATGTTTTAAATTCAAATTGTATAATTGAAATCTTTTTTTAATAATAAAAAACACTTTTTACAAACATTTGATTAAAAAACATCTATAATTTGGCTGTACGCTAGTAGTAATTTTATATTATATGTGCAGGTATTTTATTAGTTATGTACATTAATTTTGATAGTTTTTGTCGTGTATTTTATTTGTGTTTTATGTTCGTTTTAATTAACCGTACTTTAACTAACTAATAAATAAATAAATAAAATAAAAATCTATTTTGGAAGATGCAAGGTCACTTTGATAGAATAATTATAAAAACTTCAACAAAAATAAACTTGGTCAACCAATTGTTATGAAAAGACATTAAAAATAAATTTTTTTGTCAATAATATTGCAAAAATAAAATTACATAAATATTAATAAACTTATATTAAAAATAACTGTTGTACAGCCAAACATACACACATACACGCCCAAATTAGATTAATGATTTAATATTTGGTCACGATTTTAATTTACACGAAATCCCAAGTGCAGTATTAACTGAAACCACAGGTGGGCATGGCAAGTTGTAGGCATTTGTGATGTTAGGGTGTTGTACTGTACATACTCAATCCAAAACCAACCCACATAAAAATCTAGAAAATGTATACAACTCCAAAGTTTAGAGTTTTACAAGGGACAACCGCCTAAAAAATTGGAGGTTCTCACTTCCAAATATTAATTCTTAAAAATATTAATATGAAACTTTCAAAACGCAAAAATGTGGCTTCTAAAATATATCCATTTAAAGTTTTCGGCTGCGCCTCTGGCAGCCTATTTTTTATGAATATGCCCCAAAAATTTTGGGGACCGTCCACCTATGTAACCAACAACCTATAATGTAATCAATCGTCTGTCCGCATACACAAAACACCTTCCCTGGAGAGTCAATTATTGACTTAAATGAGTTTTTTTTTAAATAATTTTTTTCTGTGCTCCTGAAAGTAGGTGCACATTTTTTATAACAGTTATTTATTAATTTGTTTTACATTTCTTATAATTTTAGTCCAGTTTAACTTAATTTGATGAATTTATAAATGCATTACTATAAAATCAATAATAGATTTTTTAATTATAATATTTGTGTTACCTCTTTTCAACAGCATAAAAATAAGCTCCGAAAGCGAAAACAAAACATCATAACCAGTCGTGAGCTGTTTAGGAAGCTAAAATTTCATAGGGTGACCACCAGGAGAAGAGGAGCTAGAAGGCCCAAAAACTAAGCACTTTTCTGGTTTTAAAATTTAACTACTAAAACTTAATTAGATGTGACGTCTCTTGATATATCGTTTTCATATTGGAGTAAGCATATGAGCATTGAGTACTTTAAATTGAAAAAAAGATTTGGTAGGCATAATTCTTCAGGTTTTCGCAAATTTCACCAAGTTTTTATTTTTGTAGTCCCACAATAAAAAGCCATAGTTTGAACTTTTTAATCATGCTCCTTGAAAAGGCTGTTTTAACAAAACACCAAAGTGAAAATCTTATAAGTCAATAATTTTAACATATCTTTTTTCAAATAAAGAATGGATAAATATGAATTTATTAAGATAGTAGCTTTTACTAATTCTTGATTAATCATTATATTGCAATCAATGGACTCGTGTTGTGACTGTGAGTTAAAATATACCTAAATGAAACTTAAAATTTTGTTTAAAGATTTTTTTTATTATACTTATCAAATTGTTTTGTTGTTATTGCATGTTTACTCAAACACACAGCTGGATAAAATTTAATTTTAATGCGATCGTGCTCCTTTAAAATCTGGATTTTTATTTTATTTTACCCAAATTCTTAGGTTTTTTTTGCTATAGTCCACCATTTTACACACACAGACTATGGTCTACAGTAAATCACAATCAATAAAACCGCGGTTAATAATTAAACAGCACGTGATTTAAATCCATAAATTTAAAACCAACCCCAATCAATAACTGAGTGAGATAACAAATAGTGATATAGTGAAGACAAAAAACGTTAACGGAAATATTTCGGCAATATGTTGGCGGAACTCTCTTTTCCGAAGAATGGATGCGCATCGTTAACCGCATCGCGACACAATATATATTTTAAATATACGCCATGCAACACCCGCGCTTAGAAAGAGAAAGAGAGTTCAACTAAAAGATCACGCCCCTTTACGTTCAATCGTGTTACGACCACGCCCAACTTGTATTATCCAGCTGGTCGCAAGTCTACACTATTTCTCCATTGGGCGGTGGTTTCTCCAGCGTGTCCGTGGCCAAAGCGGGTATCGGTGGGGTTGCTGTAACGGCTGAGTTTCTCACGTGGCTGGAAGGAGGGGGAGCTTGTTGGTGGGCGGAGCGTTCCCGAGACCCCTCCCTCTCCCCGCCACCCGTGAGTGGCTGCTTCTGTTGCTGAGAAAGACTGTTATTGGTGGCCTCGATGAGGTCCTTGGCGGTGTTCTTCCGTCGCGGCCCGCTGAAATGGGGCGGGTGGTGGTGGTGGGGCTGGTGACCGGGTGTGTGGCGGAAGTGATAGTCCGAGGTCGGCGTCCGGCTACTGTTAGATTGCACCTCTGTCCAAGCTGAATGTAGATTACCGCCTAAAAAAACTCCAATTTATTGCTCATACCTCTGCAATACAAATAAGACATTGAAGGTTGAGGCAAAATCTTTGAAAGTCTTGAAGACCAATAAAAAAAGTTTGGTGGTATTGAAAAAACAAGAATTTGTGTTAAAAATTCACGTTTGTGGAAGAAAATTTAGAATAAAAAGTACTTAAAATTTTCATAAGAGGAGAGGGGGCTCAATTTTTAAATTCTAAAGGAGGGTCAGGGGTAAAAAATTTAAAAATTTTGGGGAAGGAGAGAGTCCCAAAATTTCCAGGCTTAGGGGGTGGACAACACGCCCACCTTCCCCCCTCCCCTCTTGTTTATCTATGACTGTCCCCCCTCCCTCTGAAAAAAAATTGGGGTATTCTCAAACCCCCTTCCCCAAATTTTGGGGGTCAGGTAAAGTAAAACCTACTCCTAAATCGGGGATGCTGCCTATGGGCGCCGATGATCAAAGAATTTGCATTACAATCGAGGATCAAGCAAGAGGGGTATGTTTTAAAAAATAACCATGAAACCAGTGTTTTTGGTTGGTTTCTGTTTTAAAAACATTTTGCATAATATTTTATTTATCTGAGTGAAAATTTAATGAAAAAAATAACTGGACAGAATTGCCATTTTTGAAGAAACATTTGGAACTTAAATTATGTTCGAAGCATTTGGGACCTAAATTATGTCTTAGAAGAAAATGCAGTTAAGAGGATTGCAAAGGTAGAGTCTCAAAATAAAAAATATCTAAAGAACTATTTAAAACACTATAGATTTTTAAGTACCAAAAATTTAAGACTATAGTTAAAATCCTTTAGGCTGAAATTAAGGGCGTAACCGCTCGCCGTCAGGAAGAAAAAAAGAATAAACGCAATAAAATAAAATATTAAAAAGTTGGTAGGGATGATCTAACCAATTATTAATAAGTTACGTCAGGTGTTTTTCTACACATGATATTTTCTTGAAAAACGAGTGGTTACTTCACTACTCTGCGGTTTTCACCCTGATAGAATTCGTCTTTAGGACAAAAGGTGAAACTTAGAATGTAAGCGCTATCACATCTATATGTTTTAGTAAGGGTCCCTAATGTCACAGAAACGCAAAATTAAACCCAAAAGATGAAATTTAACAATCTTAAAAAAAACTCCCACATGTATTTTTGTGCAGTATATGGTAACAAGTCAAAAGCCTTGGGACGTTAGAGCTAGGTACTAAAAGGCCGGAAAAAAGGGGACCTAAGAGCCAAGCAGCCAGAACGTACGGAACAAAAGAGCCTAATGGGAGATAATCATGAAAAACACAAAAGAACCAAGAGGTCAGAGAGTTGGACTTAAAAGCCTGACTTTTTAGAACCAAAGAGCCAGAAAAAAGGGTTTAGAGCCTTTGACGGTGCTTTGTTTTTAATAACATTATAAAGGCGTATTTTCTAACAAAAATTTTTAATTTAAACTTTTTTTAATTTCAAACATTTTTAGCGTTTTTAATAACATTATTTTCTAACTAAGCAGATTAGAGGGGACCTTAGAGAGATATTTTTTAATTATTTTGACAAGTTTGCTATTGCAACACTTTACAATAAACTTTAGAACTAAATTTTATTTTTATTAAGTTTTTTAATCACTCCTATGTTTACTCGTTTTTTTACGAATAATTCGTTTTCTTATAATTCATAGATCTATGATTTTTTTTTGATTGTATTTCTTATTGGCCAGGTAAAATAAAGGTCCACATTTTTTTTTCATAAATTTAATTTTTTTTAAAACTTATTTAAAACGAAAAAATACAAATAGAATAATTCTAAATGTATTTCAAGCTTAATAAGCTTAAAATCGTTCATTTAAAGGAAACTCCAGAACTTCCTCCGCTTTAAATCGTCGGAGCTCCGGAGCAGACCTGTGCACTGCCCCCTCCCGGAGTTTTAATGGGGGACAATTCTTAAATGGGGGGCAAGGGGGGCAACTTTTTTGAAACAAGAGGGGGGCAATAAAAAGGAGGCAAGCAGGGGGGAAAGAAAAAAAAGAGAAAAAAAGAAGGGAAAAGGGAAAAAAGGGACAAAAAAAAGCGAAAAAAAGGTAAAAATAGGTCTAAAATGGCTTAAAATACATTGAAATAGGCTAAAAACTGCAAAAAATTCGCGATGATGGCGTCATCATAGGTCAAAAATGGCGTCATAATTTTAGGGTACTTTTTCATTTTTTGGCGGCGGGGAGGGGGGTAATAAAACGGGGGGGGGAATCCTCCAATAAAACGGGAAAGGGGGCATTTCCAGACCGTGCACAGGTCTGCCGGAGCATGATATTGCAGGTTAGGGACACCACTCTTTTAATTGTGTTGAATATTTGAAAATTTGTAATTTTTTCTAAACTTAATTTTGGAGAAAAGTGAATTTTTTGCGTGGCATAGCTTAACAAACACAAACACGCCTAACAAGTTTTTCTGCTGAACACATCATTTTTTAATTATTCTTCCCATAGTGTAGTTTGTAAACTAAATAGACGAATTAATAAATTTAAATACCTCAAACATGTCTCTATTGGCTAAAATCTAAATAATATGTAAGCGTGAAAAGTACCAAAAAGCCAAACGGAGTCACTCTATCGGTCGTCGAGAAACACTTTTAGTATTACACATAGGCAGAAAGAAAGATTGCTTAATTAGAATAAAATTTGTTATTTAAAAGCATGGAAAATAAAATTTTGTCGCCAATGTGTGACAAATTAAAGTTTAAAAATAGTTACAAAACTTTTTTAAAGTTTAAAAATTTTGATCTATTAAATAAAAGTAATTTTCTTTACGGTTTTTTTACGTTTGTCTTTTTCGTCTCTCTTACGATGTCAATTTAAGCATGTAAACGTTATTTCTACACAGTTCTGTCCCTTTTAGCTGTTTGGTGACTATGTGTCACCCTTTCAAGCTCTTTCTTTGGTACCCAGCTCTAAGGTCCCGCCATTTCCTTTTCCTCATCTCTTTGATTTTCTCTATTGGCTCCAAGGTGACCTTTTTGTGGCTCTTTGATCCCAAAAAGTGCGGCTTTTAAGTTCCAAAATTGTGGCCCCTAAGTACTCGTGGCTCTTTTGTCTCCAAACCAAATATATCTTTCACTTTGTGTTTTTTTCGATCGCGCTTGTTGCTCAAAATTTAAAGACCTAAAGGTATTTAGCTGTTTATTTCATGCATATTAATCGTATGGGATTCTTTCCAATGCAAACCTGAAGAAGGGATTCCACGCCAGTGCTGCTCGGTGTTAAAATCCGCGTTTCGCTTTCGGTCTGCGTAAAGTTTAACACTGAGCAGCTGTGGCGCAGAATGCATTCTGCTTCTGCGGATTTGCAGCGCTTTTTGAACAAAAAAATCCTAAAGGTTTAAATCATACATGGGCAAGTTGGTCCGGAATCGGGGGGTTAAACCCCAAATTAGGGGGAGGGGTGTTACAATCCGAGAAACGCAAAATACCCCAGACCTGTGCACTGCCCTCCCGGGGTTGAAACGGGGGGGACAATTCCAAACCGGGGGGGCACGGGGGGCAACTTTTTTGAAACGGGGGGGGCAATAAAACGGGGGGCAAGCAGGGGGGAAAGAAAAAAAAAGAAAAAAACGAGAAAAAAGAGAAAAAAAAGAAGGGAAAAGAGAAAAAAAGGACAAAAAAGCGAAAATAAGGTAAAAATAGGTCTTAAATGGCTTAAAATACATTGAAATAGGCTAAAAACTGCAAAAAACATACGATGATGGCGTCATCATAGGTCAAAAATGGCGTCATAATTTTAGGGTACTTTTTCATTTTTTGGCGGGGGGGGCAATAAAACGGGGGGGGCGAATCCTCCAATAAAACGGGGAAGGGGCATTTCCAGACCGTGCACTGGTCTGAAATACCCATATCGTTTTTTATTCTGGAGTCCATTTTACCCATATCGTTTTTCGATTTTGAAAGAAAAATAGGTAAAAAACGCTAATTTTAGTTCAAAAAGCCCTTTTTATTGCATTTTTGAGACTTTTATTGCTTAAAACATTCATTTTGACCTCAAAACTTGAGTTTGGAGGCAGTTAGAAGTGATTTTAAAGACTTTTTTCATCATTTTTTTCAAAATTGGGGGGGTTAACCTTTTCTCCCCCCCACTTCTGAGTGGGGGGGGGGTTAAACCCCCTTTCTCAGAATTTGGGGGTTAACCCCCCTTGCGCCCATGTATGGGTTAAATTCCATCTTTCAAATTAAGGGACTTTTAAGTAAGAACCACACACAAACAGCAACCCACATAGAATAACCGCATAAAAATTATCTACACTTAATATAGTTTACTATTAGTTTTTTAATCTTATAATAAAACATTAAATAAAACACCAGTTTAATTTAGACAAGAATATATAACACAACAAAGAAAATGTCCGATTCTAATCTAAATTTCTAAAAAAAATTGTGCGAGAAACGTCGTACATGAACAAGTTTTTTTTGTTGTGCAAAAAGAATCGCAGTGCGACAAAAGCAGCATTAAGTGCAAAAAAGTCGCAATTTTTTGCAAGACAAAAACTAACATTGCGCTAAACATCGCTGCGCCGGAAAACTAACATAAAAAGGGTGGATTTTTGCTAGAAAAGTCGCATAAAGTGGTGCAAAATTTTCGTCAAAACTTTAGTGTACAGACGGAGATTCGCTTGTGTTATATATTCTTGATTAATTAGATCATTGCTAGGGTTTGGGTTTTTGGGCAGTCCCTTGTATAGACTAGTTCGGAATAAGTGTCTTTTATGTACGAGAGAGGGTACAAAAAGAAAAAATAAATTTAGAAAAAACCTTAGTTTTCTAAGTTTTTTAAGTTTAAACCTATACTTCATAAAAATTGCTACACAATGATATGTTTCACTACGTTGAAGTGCTGTTATATGTCAGTTTGTGCTAAATAAGTTTTTGTTTTTTTAATTAAACGTCACAATACTTTAAAATCACCACCAAAATAGTATTTTCCTGAACAGTGATTTTGAATTAGTAAAAATAAAGATGAAATTTGTGCTTTTAAACTAATTTTAAACCTACATAGGTTTTTTTTAATGTTTTGCTTGTAAAATTATTCAAAATTTAAAAATTAATTTTAAAAAGTCCATTCCAAACTTTTAGATTAAGCATTTTCTGTAATTGAAACATTAAAAAACTGGGAACCAAGCGCGCCAGCAGTGCCGTACCTACGAAGCGGCAAAAAACTAAAAATCCCCAAAAACTGCTTTTGCAATATTTAAAAAGTATTTAAGAAATTTTGAAGAGAAGGGGTCGAGATTTTGAACCAATTAATATTTGAAATATTTTAAACCGTAAAATGTACTAGTCGCTCGCTGTTTCGCAATTTTCCCTCTACATATGATTGGCGCTAGTAGTTTTATTGTACCCTCTTCCTAACAATAAAAAACCCTTATTCCGAACTAGTCTATAACACTGTTTTTTTTAGTAAATCATGAAAGTGTATTATACCTTCTAAATCTTCATAGTATTGTGCTTTGGTGCGTAGTCGACTGCGTTTCCTCTTTTTCTGCATGCACATGAAGATCAGGTAAATGATGATCCCCACATAGCCGCTCACCGTCAGTGCGATGAAGCAGATCCGCATGTCGTTGATGTAACCCTACCCGCATAAATGAGCTTCTCCGTATTATAAATATAATTTATGGGTGGCGCGGGAGCGCCACGGGGCGATTTAGCCTCGCGGCGCCGCGCCAACCATTATTAGAGAACGTGGGTATATGTTGAAATTCAGAACCATCTTCTTCTTCTTATTATTATTATTCCAACGCTTAATCATTAAAAGCGATATTCCTCATTCGTTGATTGATAAAATAAACATGGGCTCATTGAAAAGAAGAAGGAATTACGCGACTTTCTTAGGAAGCACTTTTTGCATTTAGGTCCTTGTTATCGATTTATTGATCAAAATCAAAAAAATGAAAAATAGACCAATAAAAACTCCCTCCCAACCGCACAATAACAGCGCTTTGGCAACAATAAAGATTGTACAGAGCAGACAACGAACAGCTCCTCATAGAAACCGCACAAAAAAGCAGACCGGTTTTAATTGGTGGCAGAAACCGAACCAGTTTCCAGCGCCATCTGCTTTAACCGCGCGGAAAACGGCGAAAACAACAGAGTACTTTTTTTTAATTCTTGCGTTACTGATGACAAAATTAATTCAAAGTTTTATTAAAAAAATAATAATAAGTGGAGCGGGAGCGCCACGCGGCGGTTTAGCCATTACAACATAGGCGGTTACAACACCGTACACACTATAATTAAAAAACGTTGGGAAATTTTTTAGCAATTTATGTTTATCTTCTATTTATTATTATAATCCTAACGCTCATTATCTTAAAATTAATATTCTTTCATCGTTCACGTGGCGATTTAATCCTGTGGTACCACGCTAACTGTAATCAGAGAATCTGGATTAAATTTGTAATTTATGTTCATCATCTTCTTCTTCTAATTTTTTTATTTCAAAAAAAATAATTCCAATCATCGGTGGCGCGGGAACCCCCACTGCGATTTAGCCCCGAGGCATTGTAAGACAGAATAAATTGAAGTAATACTAAATACTTGTCCGAATAATTGTGTTCAATGTTTTTAGTAATGGAAGTAAATTGAAAACAGAGCATAGTATGTATAAATGATGTGGACTAAAAAAACTTAGGTAAAGCATATCTCGCTAACGGTGCGTTCAATATATACAAAGGCTTTATTAGTGTATGTGTATTCTATTCAAAATTAGCTGTATCATTATGTTTATCGTATAATAATGGACTACTATACTCCTAGAACAGTTGGCGTTTTGAGAGGGATGTGCAACAGATACATTACTAACGAATTCTAATATGTGCTCAAACTCCACAATTGCCAAGTTAAAAACTATTTTTTACTAAAATAAATAACTTTTTTTATTAAATTGGGTGATTGTTGATTGTATTAAATGTTTTTAATATATTTAAAAATTGGTCTTTTGATAATTCTTTAAGTAATTATAATAAATAATTCTCGCCCATTAATTAAAATTTCAAATATATTTTTTCCTAAATATTAACACAAGTGGGGAAACATTTTACCAAGTTTATTTACACAATAGGGTGCTAAGTTACTGAGCAAAAAAAATAATTGGTAGTTGTATCCAAATTATAATATCACCAAAAAAATGTCCAACGATTATGAAAAAAATTAAGTCAGATTAGGTCATTATAATGAGCCTCTCCATATAAATGTCACCCTCCATAATAAAAGCATAGTAGCCATTTAGATTCGCGCAAATTAAAAATGGAAAAGAAGCCATATAGCATTTAATTTCATTTGATAAAAGTTTAATACTAACTATGCCGCATGAGTTCTCCCGGCCCGGGCACCGAAGGCCAAAACCTACCCCAAAAATGACAGGGGAGGGATTAAGTTAGGTTTTGCTTAGGCTTAGCTTAGATTTTGCTTAGGCTTAGGTTTTGATTAGGCTCAGCTCAGTTTAGGTTTTGTTTAGGCTTAGATTTTGCTTAGGCTTAGGTTTTGCTTAGGCTTAGCTTAGATTTTGTTTAGGCCGACTCTGACTTAATCAATACGTTATAGAAGTTGCGCAGTTTTGGGTTTATTATATATTTTTTGTTGTATTAGCTATAGACAATAATTAACGAAAGATTATTACTATCTTTTAAATCTTTTTATTCTAATAAATATATACTTTTATAATATAGCTAGAGAAGACTAATAATTTTATTAATTAAATTAACTGATTAGTTGGGTGATAGATTTTCAATCCAACTTAGGTATTAAAATATAACTAGATATTGCAAATAATTAGCCCAAACAGTTTGGTCTGTAATTATATAATTACTACAACTTACAACAGATTTAAGTAATCCCTAATTTAGACCTGTGTATGGTCTGGAAATGACCCCCTCCCCGCTATATAAATGTATTTTAAGCCATTTTAGACTTTTTTTTACATTTTTTTGGGTTTTTTTTTGTCTTTTTTCCCTTTTCCTTTCTTTTTCTTTTTTTACGTTTTTCCTCTTTTTTTCCTTCTCCTGTGCTTGCCCCCCGTGGTATTGCCCCCCGCGTTTCAAAAAAATTGCCCCCTGTGCCTTCCTCGTTTTGGAATTGCACCCCCCCCCCAAAAAAACCCCGGGGGGGGGGGCAGTGCACAGGTCTGCAATTGCAATGAGTACGAGTAAACTTACCAATAAAATAATGTCTTTGGCGTCTTCTTCCCTACTAACTGGTAAAATCATCACCTTTTATAACCTAATATTGCTTTATGATTTTTTAAAGTTTTTTAGTAGTAACTAATGGTTAATTGATTTGATAACGTTATTATTCTTCTTAGTTTTATTATAAAAGTGTTTATTAGCATATAAAAATTTTAAGGATGTTCCTTTATTTGTTATTATCTCGTGGAACAAAATAAGATTTAAAACTGACCTTTTTGTAAGTTTTTTTAATAAATTATTGTAACTCAGATAAATACTATTAATGAACATAAACTTGGCAGTATAAAAAATAATAAGATTGTTATGATCAAAGTAACAATTGGCTATTATTCTGTGTCAAAAATTTTGAAATTTAATAAGAGTGGATCAAACAATAAAACATAAAATCATACATAAAAACTGTAACATAATCATATACAGAACAAATCATCGAAAACCAGTCTGGCTCACTGTATCAGTAAAGAGATTGTCATATGGGGAAAGGGTAATTTGCCGTTTTCGCGTCAAAAAAAAAAATTTGGGGGGTGTGCAAAATAATTGCAGAATAAGTAAAAATGTTAAGAATTATCAATGAAACCTTTTTGTTAGACGTTTAATTCCTAGTTTTTCTGATGGAAATTCAAAAAGCAAATTTTTTGAATAAACTGATTTTTTTTGCCTGTGATAAGCCTTATTTTGTGTTATTAATAACGTAGGAAAAAAATTATAATAATAATGTGTGTTTTAGTTGGACACCATTTTGGTATCTGTTTAGGTATTGTACTTTTAATTATTCTGTCTACAAAGTTTTAAATTTCTTCTATACAATTTATGCGATTTGTAATTTTGTTTGTGTGATCTTTTTTAGAGCAGTGTTCAGCACTAATTCTTTAAGTCCTATTTTTAAAAAAAGAGCGTACCTTGTTGTGTTTTTATATTTAGGAATTAAAACTGGTGAAAATTTGTGCCCAAAACCAAAGCAATTCGTTTTATATAATGAATTTACTCCGCCAAACCAACTAATGAAAGCCTAAGAAGCAGTTTAGAGTCTATGAAAGAACATTGCCAGAAAAATGAAGTAAATACTAAATAATTGTCCGAATAATGTGTTCAATGTTTTTAGAAATTAAAACAAGAATATAGGATGTACAAATGATGTGGACTAAAAAATTAGGTAAGATATGGTGCGTTCAATATACAAAGGTTTTTATTAGTGTATGGCTAGATTGATTGAGTTAGCTATATCATTATGTTTATCGTATAATCATGACTACTATACTCCCTAGACAATTGGCGTTTTTGAGAGGGATGTGCAACTGATACATCGCTGACAGACTCTATATGTGCTCAAATCCTCAATTGTCGAGCTAAAATCTTTTTATAAAAATTATTTTTCATAAGATTAGGTTAATTTGATTGCATCATTGTTTTTTTTTTTATTTTCAAAATGGGTTTTTGAAAATTTTATAGCATAATAAAATTTAGCCGAGCACTAAAGTTTCACATTGTTGGGGTTTTTTTTATAATATAATATTAACACAAGTGCGGACATATTAAAATATGACTTTATTTAAAGATATAGTGCTAAGTTAATTAGCAAAAAAATAATCGAATTTGGTTGTAGTGTTATGTTACTATCGACAATAATTAATGAAAAAATAAAACTATAGTCATTGAAAAAGGAACATCCTTAAAATTTTTATATGCTAATAAACACTTTTATAATAAAACTAGAAGAATAATAACGTTATCAAATCAATTAACCATTAGTTACTACTAAAAAACTTTAAAAAATCATAAAGCAATATTAGGTTATAAAAGGTGATGATTTTACCAGTTAGTAGGGAAGAAGACGCCAAAGACATTATTTTATTGGTAAGTTTACTCGTACTCATTGCAATTGCAGACCTGTGCACGGCCCCCCCCCCGGGGTTTTGTTGGGGGGGGGTGCAATTCCAAAACGGGGAAGGCACAGGGGGCAATTTTTTTGAAACGCGGGGGGCAATACCACGGGGGGCAAGCACAGGAGAAGGAAAAAAAAGAGAAAAAACATAAAAAAGAGAAAAAAAGAAAGGAAAAGGGAAAAAAGACAAAAAAAAAGCGAAAAAAATGTAAAAAAAAGTCTAAAATGGCTTAAAATACATTTATATAGCGGGGAGGGGGTCATTTCCAGACCATACACAGGTCTGAATTAGCAATTACTAAATCTGTTGTAAGTTGTAGTAATTATATAATTACAGACCAAACTGTTTGGGCTAATTATTTGCAATATCTAGTTATATTTTAATACCTAATTGGATTGAAAATCTATCACCCAACTAATCAGTTAATTTAATTAATAAAATATTAGTCTTCTCTAGCTATATTATAAAAGTATATATTTATTAGAATAAAAAGATTTAAAAGATAGTAATAATCTTTCGTTAATTATTGTCTATAGCTAATACAACAAAAAATATATAATAAACCCAAAACTGCGCAACTTCTATAACGTATTGATTAAGTCAGAGTCGGCCTAAACAAAATCTAAGCTAAGCCTAAGCAAAACCTAAGCCTAAGCAAAATCTAAGCCTAAACAAAACCTAAACTGAGCTGAGCCTAATCAAAACCTAAGCCTAAGCAAAATCTAAGCTAAGCCTAAGCAAAACCTAACTTAATCCCTCCCCTGTCATTTTTGGGGTAGGTTTTGGCCTTCGGTGCCCGGGCCGGGAAAACTCATGCGGCATAGTTAGTATTAAACTTTTATCAAATGAAATTAAATGCTATATGGCTTCTTTTCCATTTTAATTTGCGCGAATCAAAATGGCTACTATGCTTTTATTATGGAGGGTGACATTTATATGGAGAGGCTCATTATAATGACCTAATCTGACTTAATTTTTTTCATAATAGTTGGACATTTTTTGGTATATTATAATTTGGATACAACTACCAATTATTTTTTTTGCTCAGTAACTTAGCACTATTGTGTAAATAAACTGGTAAAATGTTTCCCCACTTGTGTTAATATTTTACAAAAAATATGAAATTTTAGTACTGGGCGAAATTATTATTATAATTCTAAAGAATTATCAAAAACCAATTTTAAATATATTAAAAACATTTAATACAATCAAAATCACCCAATTTAATAAAAAAAGTTATTTATTTTAGTAAAAAAAAGTTTTTAACTTGGCAATTGTGGATTTGAGCACATATAGAATTCGTTAGTAATGTATCTGTTGCACATCCCTCTCAAAACGCCAACTGTCTAGGAGTATAGTAGTCCATGATTATACGATAAACATAATGATACAGCTAATTTTGAATAGAATACACATACACTAATAAAGCCTTTGTATATATTGAACGCACCGTTAGCGAGATATGCTTTACCTAAGTTTTTTTAGTCCACATCATTTTGTACATACTATGCTCTTGTTTTCAATTTACTTGCCATTACTAAAAACATTGAACACAATTATTCGGACAAGTATTTAGTATTACTTCATTTTTCTGGCAATGTTCTTTCATAGACTCTAAACTGCTTCTTAGGCTTTCGTAAGTTGGTTTGGCGGAGTAAATTTCTTTGGTAATAAGGTAGTATATAAAACGATCATTTGGTTTTAACACAGCACAACCACCAGTTTTAATTCCTAAATATAAAGACACAACAAGGTACGCTCTTTTTAAAAAAATCAGGACTTAAAGAATTAGTGCTGAACACTGTGCTAGAAAAGAGTAGCCGCCGAAACAAAATTACAAATCGCATAAAAATTGTATGGAGAAATTAAATTTTTGTAAGACAGAATAAATTGAAGTACAATACATTAAACAGATACCAAAATAAGAAAAAATCTGGACTAAACAGCACATTATTATTATAATTTTTCCTACGTTATTAATAACACAAATAAGGCTTATCACAGGCAAAAAAATCAGTTTCTGCAAAAATTGCTTTTTAAATTTCCATCAGAACTAGGAATTAAACGCTTTTTTGGGCCGCAAAAAGGTTTGAATTGATAATTCTTTAACATTTTACCTTGCTTCTTCAATTCTTGCACACCCCCAAATTTTTTTTTAAACACAACGGCAATACCCTTTCCCATATGACAATCTTTACTGATACAGTGAGCCAGACTGGAATTTTCATCGGAAAACATGTCCCCATTTATTTCTCTGTATATCATTGTGTTACCACGTTTACAATGTATGATTCATGTTTAGTTGTTGATCCACTCTATTAAATTTCAAAAATTTTTGAAAACGTTTTTTTAGAAATGGCTGTTACAAATAATAGCCAATTGTTTTTACTTTGATTAGTCAATCTTATTGATTTTTTATACTGCCAAGTTTATGTTCATTAATAGTATTTATCTGAGTTACAATAATTTATTAAAAAAACTGCGAAAAGGTAGTAAATTTTAAATCTTTATTTTGTTCCACAATTAAATAACAAATGAATAAAGCCAGTTAATGACGCAATAAATAATAATGAAGAATGAACATTAAAAACAGCTAAGAACAATAAATAATATAACTTTCGATCACAAAAAAGTTTCGATCACATAAAATTAGTCATGACGTCAAATAACATTTTTATTCTGCTCTCTAACAATTCAAAACAAACTGATGCTACGATACTTGAAGTTGAACATTTGAGTGTTTAACATGTCTGCATTAGGTGTAATATAGTGTTGTAATTGCCAATATGAAACGTGAAAATTTACAGAGATCAGTCAAAACAACCAAACAATTGTAGCTTAATAAAAACAGCGCAGGCTGCACGATTTTGATATTTAACATAATATTTGTCACTCAGAGTGAATTAATATTCATAATTGTACGTTAATTGATTAAAATTGATTTTTCCAAGTTTCCGTATTTTAAAAAACGTCATTTTTAAATAGACCAACAAATTTTAATAACAACGTGGTTTATTTAAAATGAAAAATCAAAATAAAAATGGTTTTTATTTAATTGCATAATCTTTATTTTTTTTTAAATTGGAGTTTGGAACAATATTGTGTCACGTCCACGTGATTCAGCATCATAGGAATTGCTTAGTTTTTATATTATGTAGCTCAGCAGTTTTTACTTAACTTTTAATATCTTTATTTTTTTTTTCAAAAAAAGCGTTAGGAACAATATTAGTAACACAGAATTTGCTCAAAACTATTTTTATGCAGCTCAGTAGTTTTTACGTAATTTTTTGGAGTAACAAAAAATTCTGTTTTATTTTACCCTGTTTGTTTATTTATGCCGCAATCTAAAATTAGGAGTTGCTGTTAACCATTATAATCATCTTACACAATAATTAAACTTCAAAGCTAAAAAGGCAGAATTAAAAGATAAAAGAAAGGGATTAAAAATTATAATTTTGACACGTTTTTATTTAGTTTCGGGACACCTGGCCTGGCTTATATTTTATTTTTGTCATTAAGGCACTTTCATACACCAAAATATTATTCGCCACCAGCCAAAAGAAGAATGTTTATCTGTTCATTGGTAGGACATCCGATGACCTGCAGTTCCTCTTCTGTATACTGATCTTTTACTAATTCAGCAAATCGATGGAAAGCCGTTTGTACGTTTTTCTATAAAAAAAATGATTTAAAACAATAACAAAAAACGAGAATAAACACATAAACTCATTACGCCTGGGTATCCTAATTAGTTTTTAATATCTGGCAACTAGTGATGTTCCTACTCTGAGAGTAGGATGTGATGTTCCTGTTCCTAGTGATGTTCCTGTTCCTACTCTGAGTAGTACTCTCCTAGTAACCATAGGTGTTTTTGGGGGGGGGGACAGAGGGGTGTACCCCCCCCTAGAGCCAAAATTTTGGACCCCCCCCCTAGAAAAAAATCAGGGGCCCCCCCTCCCCCCCAAAGCTTGGAAGCGGTCCGGCCTGACCCCCCCCTAGCGAGGCTGACCCCCCCCCTCCCCCCCCCCCTCCCGACCAATTTGGAAGTATATTTTTTTATTTACTGTCAAAAACACGGGTTTTTAGTTAAAAACAGTGTTTAAATACACTTTTTAGGCCTAAATAGGCTGTTTTAATACATAAAATTCAATATTAGACCTAAAAACACTTAAATTATTGAGTTAAAAAAATTTTGCTAAAAAATTGGACCCCCCTGACCCCCCCTAAATTTGAAATCTCGCACCCGGGGTCGACCCCCCCTAAAAAGCCAGGGGGGTCCGGACCCCCCTGGACCCCCCCCCTAAAAAATTTTGGCCTTCCACCCGGGGGTGGACCCCCCCCCTAGCGGACCCGACCAAAAACACCTATGCTAGTAACTAGTGATGTTCCTGTTGATGTCTGATGTACTCTCCTAGTAACTAGTGATGTTCCTGTTCCTACTCTGAATAGTACTCTCAATATCTTGCCCCGGAGCTCCGGCCATTTAAAGCGGAGAGAGCTCTGGAGCTTCGCCCCTTAAATGAGTGATTTTAAGCTTTGAAAATTCTTTGAAGCTACTCCCAGATTTATGCACTGCCCCCCGGAGTTTTATTGGGGGGGGGGAAATTCAAAAACGGGGGGGGGGGCACGGGGGCAACTTTTTTTAAACGGGAGGCAATAAAACGGGGGGCACAAGCAGGGGAGAAAGAAAAAAAAAGAAAAAAGGAGAAAAAAAGGAGAAAAAAATAAAAAGGGGAAAAAGGGACAAAAAAATGGAAAATAAGGTAAAAATAGGTCTAAAATGGTTTAAAATATATTAAAATAGGCTGAAAACTGCAAAAAAATTCGCCCTGATGGCGTCATCATTAGGTAAAAATTGGCGTCATAATTTTAGGGTACTTTTTCATTTTTGGCGGGGGGGGGGGGCAATAAAACGGGGGGGGGGGCAAATCCTCCAATAAAGCGGGTGGCATTTCCAGACCGTGCACAGGTCTGTACTCCATATACATTTTTAAGAGTATTTTTAACGTTTTAACTAGGATTTGAAAAAAAATTTAAATTGGTTGCAAAAAAATTTTAACAAAATAATCAAAAGCATAACTTTAACTAATTATAAAAATAGTAAAAAATAGGACGGAGCTCCGGGGGTTACTCCGGAGCTCCTAAAAGCGGAGCACCGCACCGGAGCTCCGGAGTAGCAACAATACAAAATAAAATATTAAGAAAAAATGATGAGCCATTTAATACATAACATCGTAATATTTTCACAGCTGGTCAAATTCATTATATATTGTAAAAAGGCGAGATTTCAAAATAAATTATTTTAAATAGACATTATAATGGTCCTTATAAATTTTTACGAAGTCTACTTAACGCATTTGTTTAAATGGATTACAAAATACTATTGAATTTATAACTATTAAAATCGAAATAATCAATAAAATAGATGTAATTATTAGAACTTACTCTTATAGGAGCGAAAAGAATGTTTTCCGTTTCCGAGTTCCCTATATACAAGGTCAAAGAAGTTTTCAAGATAGGAACAAAATCTTTTAGTTTTCTAAAAATACAACGAATTCCTTACATTTTAGAACAATTAAAAGCAAAATAGTTAATAAATGGCTGTGCTATTATGCGAACCTGCATTTCAGTGGTTTATATTTGCGGAGTGGGACAGCACAGCAGAGCATTGAAATGTTTTTCACACGAACGGGTCCGGGAAGGGGTTGGCGGATAACCCCCAAATTCTAAGAAAAAGATTCACCGAAAAAAATCCATCTTTAGCTGTGGGTGCACACCGGGTAAAACCTCAATTGAAATAATTTGTTTAAATATCTACGAAATGATTTCTACTATGAGTGGAAACGGAATAACGGAGAAAGAGGAGCATAGGTCACCGAAGGGGGGGGTAGGGGGGCACCCCCCCCCCTACGGCCTCTGAGACCTACCCCCCTAAGGCCCATTTTTGACTCCCCCCCCCCCCCCTTCGACCCCTTGAACCCCTGACCCCCCCCCCTAAGAGCAATACGTCTTATGTGTCTACTTGGTTCAGTTCTACATATTGCTCTGGATGGGAAGAAGAAGAATACTTTTAATATTTTAAAACATTTTATTTTATATTGACAAAATAAATTAAAGAAAAAACTTAGTGTAGTAAGCATAGATGAACACGGTTAAAAAGCTAGGAGGGGGTGTTTTCTCCCGGTAAATAACATTTCAAAATCTAGGGGGGTCGAAGGTCGAACCCTCCCTAGCGTTCTAGGGGGGTCGACCCGGGGTGGAAGATTTTGAAACCTAGAGGGAGGTCAAGTAGGGTCCAATTTCCGAAGCAAAATACTTTTAAACCATCAAAGGTTTAATAATAGTTTTTTTATAAGATAATACTACATTTTATTGAATAAAAAGCGATATTAAGGTATAAAAAGAATGTAAAAACATAAATTTGTGTTAAAAATTTAAGTTTTTGGAAGAAAATTTAGTATAAAAAAGTACTTAAAATTATCTCGAGAGGGGGGGTCAGATTTAAAATCTAGAGGGGGGTCAGGGCATACATGGGCAAGTTGGTCCGGAGTGGGGGGGGGGTTAAACCCCAAATTAGGGGGGGGGTTAAAATCCGAGAAACGCAAAATACCCATATCGTTTTTTTTCTGGAGTGCATTTTACCCATATCGTTTTTCGATTTTGAAGGAAAAATAGGTTAAAAACACTAATTTTAGGTCAAAAAGCCCTTTTTATTGCATTTTTGAGCTTTTTATTGCTTAAAACATTCATTTTGACCTCAAAACTTAAGTTTGGAGGCAGTTAGAAGTCATTTTAAAGACATTTTTTTTCTTCATTTTTCCAAAATTGGGGGGGGGGGGTTAGCCTTTTCTCCTCCCCCACTTCTGAGTGGGGAGGGGGTTAAACCCCCTTCTCAGAATTCGGGGGGGGGGGTTACCCCCCCCCCCCCAACCCCCCCCCCGTGCCCATGTATGGGTCAGGGGTAAAAAATTAGAAAATTTGGGGCCTCTGGATTTTTTTCTGGGAGGGGGGGACGAAATTTCGAGGCTAGGGGGGTGGGGACCTCACTCTACCCCCTTCTTGTTCATCTATGATGATAGTAAGTGTATAGTATTAATAATAGGTTAAATAAAATTTTTAAACAATAATAGACATGGTAGAGATTCCAATATAATTTTTCAATGATTTTTCAAAAAAGTTGCCCCCCGTGCCCCCCTTTAAAACCCCCCGGGGGGGGGGGGCAGTGCACAGGTCTGTTGACTTGTTTGTTTATGGTTCATAATTTATTATATTTATGCAAAGTTTGATAAAAATATTGAAAATAAACTTAGTTCAGATCTAGAGTCTTACATTTTTATATTTATAAATAAAAATTATTTTTTGCTTTTAAAGTGATAATTGTTAATATTTTTATATTTGTTTTTTGAAAAATCATTGAAAAATTATATTGGAATCTCTACCATGTCTATTATTGTTTAAAAATTTTATTTAACCTATTATTAATACTATACACTTACTATCATCATAGATGAACAAGGGGGGTAGGGTGGGGTCCACCCCTCCCCTAGCCTTGAAATTTCAGGCCCCCCCTTAGAAAAAAATCTAGCCCCCCTAATTTTCGAATTTTTTACCCCTGACCCATACATGGGCACGGGGGGGGTTAACCCCCCCCCAAATTCTGAGAAGGGTGGTTTAACCCCCCCCCCCACTCTGAAGTGGGGGGGAGGGGAAAGTTAACCCCCCCAATTTTGGAAAAATGAAGAAAAAAAATGTCTTTAAAATGACTTCTAGCTGCCTTCAAACTTAAGTTTTGAGGTCAAAATGAATGTTTTAAGCAATAAAAAGCTCAAAAATGCTATAAAAAGGGCTTTTTGACCTAAAATTAGCGTTTTTTACCTATTTTTCCTTCAAAATCGAAAAACCATATGGGTAAAATGCACTCCAGAAAAAAACGATATGGGTATTTTGCGTTTCTCGGATTTTAACCCCCTCCCCACTCCGGACCAACTTGCCCATGTATGCCCTGACCCCCCTCTAGATTTTGAAATCTGACCCCCTCCCCTCTCGAGAAAATTTTAAGTAGTTTTTTTATACTAAATTTTCTTCCAAAAACTTTCTTTTTATTCAATAAAAAGTAGTATTATCTTATAAAAAACTATTATTAAACATTTAATGGTTTAAAGGTATTTTGTTTCAAAAATTGGACCCCACCTGACCCCATCTAGGTTTCAAAATCTCCCACCCCGGGTCGACCGACCCCCTCTAGAAAGCTAGGGGGGTTAACCCCCCCAGATTTTGAAATGTCATTTACCCGGGGTAAACACCCCCCTAGTTTTTTGACCGTGTTCATTTATGCTTACTACACTAAGTTTTTTCTTTAATTTATTTTGTCAATATAAAATAAAATGTTTTAAAATATTAAAAGTATTCTTCTTCTTCCATTAGTTTTTTGCTACAAATATTGTTATATTATTATGTTAATATGTTTATTTTTGTTTAGATATTTTTTGTACAGAATGACATCAAATTATTCCTTTGTATCCTATCGTTTTATTGTTTTTTATGACTCGATGTTGTAATGATATTGTGATCAAATTCTTGTTTCTTGGATTCAAATTTAAAATAATACACCCTGCAATGCTGCTTTGGATAGCGCAACAAAATGATGAATTATTATTCTCGACATCTAATTGTTGAAATTTCGTTACTATTTTGGATTGTTTTGCCTTCTGGTAAGTATTTAAAATGTAATTTTTTGGCACATATTCCCACATCATCATAGTCAAAATTGCTATTTTCTTTATAGATAAAATTTTAAACAAATCAGAGACATGCTCTTTTGTGTCAGGCGAGCCATAGGGTGGGCGATGCACTTGGAGAAGGGGGTAAACTATAATAAGCGGGCACCCTTCCCGATTTTGGTAAATAAATACACCCGTTAAGACGTAAATTTTTTTGGGGATTGATTATCTTATCCCCCTCCCTATATTATATAATATTATAAGCAGTGGCGTGCCCAGGATTTCATTTCGGGCGGGGTCGTCTGGGAGGGATAAATACTAACCCTGAAGGCGGGTCTGGGGGGCGGCAGCCCCCCAGTAATGGGGGTCTGGGGGCGCGAGCCCCCCAGTGGGGTCGAGGGGCAGAGCCCGTTGTCAGGAGGGTCCGGAAGCAGAATGTCCTCCGGGGCAGAAAATTTTTCATTTAAGGCGCTAAAATACACTAGAAATTTTAATTCCAGATGATATTTATTACACAATTTAAGGTTTTTTATCCCTTTACATTTAAAACAGGTGTTTAAAACGGTAATAAAAGGTTAATAATCTTTATAGTAGTTTGATTTAACATATTTGCCTTAATAATTGCACGGCATAATCGATTTGAAATCGAAAAACTAAGACAACTTGTGAATTTAAACTACCCGCGAAACGGGGAAAATTTGGTTTTTTGACTGTTAATATGCTTTTGGAAGGCATCAGGAAAGTTTCTGTATTAAAATTAAAGAAAAAATTTTTCTCTCCCCAAAATTCCCCTTACGAAAAAATCCGGCTTTGCTGGATTTCGGGGGGGGGGGAGGCGGCCGCCGCCCATCTGGGCACGCCACTGATTATAAGGTAAGTGAACGAAACAAAAACAGCCGATTTTTTCAAAAAAAAAGGAAAGAAAACATCCCCATAATATGATCTTCCTAAATACAACAGACCTGTGCACTGCCCCCCGGGGTTAAAACGGGGGGGCAACTTTTTTGAAACGAGGGGGGCAATAAAACGGGGAGGGCAAGCAGGAGGGAAAGAGAAAAAAAGAAGGGAAAAGGGAAAAAAGGACAAAAAAAAGCGAAAACAAGGTAAAAATAGGTCTAACGTGGCATTTAAAATACATTGAAATACATTGAAAATAAAGGCTGAAAACTGCAAAAAATTCGCGATGATGGCGTCATCATAGGTCGAAAATGGCGTCATAATTTTAGGGTACTTTTTCATTTTTTGGCGGGGGCGGGGGGGCAATAAAACAGGGGGGGGGGGTAAATCCTCCAAAAAAGCGAGGGGGCATTTCCAGACCGTGCACAGGTCTGAATACAAAATACAACTCACAACCCAACTTTAAAGGTTTCAGTAAAATTAGGGACGTAGGCGGGGGGGCGGCCGCCCCCCCCCCCCCCGAAACGGTCGGACAGGAGGGAAAATAAGGATAGTGGTTGGGCGGGGGGGGCGGCCGCCCCTCCCCGAAATAGTCGCCAGATAGTAAACTTTCGGGGTTTTTAGAGGCTAAAAATTCAAAATTTTCTAGCACCTCGCTAATCGCTCGGCGCCAAACTTTAAAATAATTTTAGTACCCCAATGGACCCCCAAAAAACCAAAAATTTGTTCCGCTTCGCTTTGCTCAGCGGTCACTTTCTATAGTATACATACATATATATCTCGTTATTTATGTTGCCTGATGCTAATGTTATTTCAAAGTTAGTACAATAATTTTTATAAGTAATAAGTACTACACAGAAAGCAAAACAAACAATCATATTGGTTGATTTATGTACCTGCCCCCTCCTAAATTTCCCTGCCGCCTATAGCATCGGCTCGGATTGTTTTCATATAGCCGGTACCATAGGTGGGCAGCCTCTCGGATTTTTTGGGGGGGGGGGGGGTATAGGAGGGGTCAAATTTTAGGGGAGGTGTCTGGCAAGACCCAAATTTTGAGGGGGGGGGGTGTACCCAATATTTCCGCGTTGCCTTAAAATGAGCTTAAAACGCGTAAAAACGTAAAACAAGCTTATAAATGCTTTAAAACTGTGTAAATGGACTAAAAATTTCAATTACATATAGGCAAGAAAGTGGAGTTCAAATTTTTTTCTCTTTCAAGTCTATCCATATAAAAATTTTAAAAGTAAATCCAAAATTATTGCAAAAAATAACTTTTCCGGGGTAAAAAGTTGTATAGACTGAATTAAAGCTGAAACTTTTTCTTTAAAAATGCAGAAAAAGACCTAAAATTTTAAATTATCACTAAAATTTTTTTTCAAATTTCAAGAAAAAAAACTATTTTTTTCAAACTTTTTTTTCTGTGTTAATAAAAAAAAACATAAATTTTAAAGTAGTTATATAGGTAGAAAAACGTTTGGAGAATTTTTAATGTTGTTTTTATTCAAATAGCTTAAAAATTAAGTGTTTTGGAGCCGATTAAGTGTTTTTTTAAGGAAAAAGTGTGGGGTTTGTTTAGAAAAGGTGACCAATAGAACCCCTTTTTTCTCGTTTAATAGATTATATTTATGGAAAATATGGTTATAAGAAGCTGACAAAGCGCCCCAGAAAACCTGTAGACCTTATATGAATCAGCTAAATCTTTTTTTAAGGGGGGTGCCAAAAAGTTTTTTTTTTTTTCGTTTACTTACCTATAGTATTTTTTTTGTTTTTGAGCGGAAGTGGGGGCAAAACAGATGACAAGGGGGAAGGGTTGGGTGGGGTCCACCCTCCTAGCCTCAGGGAAAACAGGGGTCCCCCGAAAACGCCCCCCCCCCCCCCCCAGGGGCCCTAACGGTGAGGGGGCAGTGGGGGGGGGGGGGGGGGGGGGGGGTCATCACCCCCCCCCAAAATTTCGGATTTTGCTGACACCCCCCCCCCTTAAATTTGGGGTAGTCGGGGACACCCCCCCCCCCCAAATTCGCCTCCCAAAGAAAAATTTTTAAGTGTTATAAAAGGACTAAAAAATTTTTCCGCGCTTCGCGCGGAGTGTTTATTACCTTATTTTCCCGTTTATTACCTTTTATTACCTTTAAATTCCCCCGCTACGCGGGCAGTTTAAATTTCCCTGCTACGCGGGCAGTTTAAATTGGCAATTTATCTTAGTTTTTCAATTTCAAATCGATTATCCCATTCAGTAGTTAAGGCATACATGTTTAATAAAACTACTATAAAACACTATTATCCTTTTTTTAACGTTTTAAACACATGTTATAAATGTATAGTATAGCTATAAAAAACCTTAAATTTTGTAATTACTATCATTTGGAATTAAAATTTCTAGTGTATTTTAGCGCCTCAAATTATAAATTTTCTCCTCCGGGGGGCATTGTTCCCCCGAACCCCCTGACTGAATTTTTAAGATCACAGAAAATTATGTAGAAATTAGGTAAAAAAACAAAAGTAAAAGGTATGTTCACGCGATCACCAGGAGACGATTTTTAAGCCGTTTTTAGTATATATTTTAAAAAATTTTCGCCTCCGGCGGCTGGGGGGACACCCCCCAGACCCCCCGGCCGACGCTTCGCGTCGGCTGGCGCCGCTACGCGGCGCAGGCGGCAGCGCTTCGCGCCGCTTTGACAACACTTTTTCTCCCCTCCCCCAGACTGACGCCCCCGAAATGAAATCCTGACTGCTCCACTGCACATTTTTATTAAAAGAATTAAAAAAATAAAATTTATAAGTTGCAATAAGATCTTATTTTAATTTTACACAGTTTTAAAGCATTTATAAGCTTGTTTTACGTTTTTTTACGCGTTTTAAGCTCATTTTAAGGCAGCGCGGAAATATTGGGTACACCCCCCCTCAAAATTTGGGTCTTACTGGACACCCCCCCCCTAAAATTTGACCCCCCCCTATACCCCCCAAAATCCGAGAGGCTGCCCACCTATGGAGTAACCCCCCCCCCTTAAAATAGCGAGGTGCCAGAAAAATACCTGTAAAAAAAGCTATAACAAAGGAATAAATACAAATGTCTTTTTACAACTGTGTAAATTTAACCAAAAGAAATTAATAAAAAGCCTTTAAAATTTTTAATTAAAAAAGGCGACAAAAATAAAAATCCAGTGGCTTATTCAGTGGAGCAGTCAGGATTTTCTGTGTGTTAGGGGGCGTCGTCTGGGGGTGGGGATAAAAAGTGTTGTCAAAGCGGCGCGAAGCGCTGCCGCCTGCGCCGCGTAGCGGCGCCAGCCGACGCGAAGCGTCGGCCGGGGGGGGGGGGGTGTCCCCCCCCCCCCGCCGGAGGCGAAAATTTTTTAAAATATATACTAAAAACGGCTTAAAAATCGTCTCCTGGTGATCGCGTGAACATACCTTTTACTTTTGTTTTTTTACCTAATTTCTACATAATTTTCTGTGATCTTAAAAATTCAGTCAGGGGGTTCGGGGGGAACAATGCCCCCCGGAGGAGAAAATTTATAATTTGAGGCGCTAAAATACACTAGAAATTTTAATTCCAAATGATAGTAATTACAAAATTTAAGGTTTTTTATAGCTATACTATACATTTATAACATGTGTTTAAAACGTTAAAAAAAGGATAATAGTGTTTTATAGTAGTTTTATTAAACATGTATGCCTTAACTACTGAATGGGATAATCGATTTGAAATTGAAAAACTAAGATAAATTGCCAATTTAAACTGCCCGCGTAGCAGGGAAATTTAAACTGCCCGCGTAGCGGGGGAATTTAAAGGTAATAAAAGGTAATAAACGGGAAAATAAGGTAATAAACACTCCGCGCGAAGCGCGGAAAAATTTTTTAGTCCTTTTATAACACTTAAAAATTTTTCTTTGGGAGGCGAATTTGGGGGGGGGGGGTGTCCCCGACTACCCCAAATTTAAGGGGGGGTGTCAGCAAAATCCGAAATTTGGGGGGGGGGGGGGTTTAACCCCCCCCCCCCAACCCCCCCCCCTGCCCACCTATG
>JASAMX010021609.1:0-22783 GCA_030248175.1 Microlaimidae sp. YZB2_3
TATGTTCTCGTTCAGTTACGTATATACTGTATTGCTCAATAATTTTCTACTAAAATATCATTTGTCGTATATAGACACCTTGCACTGAAACGCAGTTTATACATGAAGTATGCAATATACATAGTTGTCACCATAATGGATAATTACCGTACGTCTACTTATCTTTTCGTAGTATGCAGATAATGCGATCGAAATTTCGCGCGCTTTTGAGGGTTGATCTGCATACTACGAAAAGATAAGAAGGAGATACGGTAATTTCGCGCGCTTTCTATCGGTTGTTCTGCATACTACAAAAAGATAAGTAGGAGTACGGTAATTATCCATTATGGTGACACTTATGTATATTGCATACTTCATGTATAAACTGCGTTTCAGTGCAAGGTGTCTATAAGCCATTTTGCAGAAAGTCTTTTGGTATCCGGAAATTTCGTCTTCTACATGTACATCTCGTCTTTCAAGATCTCGTCTTTTACATCTCGTCTTCGGAAAACTTGTCTTTTGGATGCGAATTTGTAAATGTACTTTAAAAAATGGGAGTCTCCACCCTAATGATAAAATTTACTTTGATTTTTAAGTTTTGCTTAGGCTTAGGAAAAAATAATGCTTTTACTCTTCACTTCAAAAAGCATCATTAAATACAAATTTACCATGATAAAGTTTTTGCTTGATTTTTAGCTTTTGCTTAGGATTTTAGGTTCTTAGTTTTATGAATAAATCATTTAATAAAAGTTTATCATGCTAAAACTTTTTCTTAATTTTTAGCTTTTGCTTAGGTTTAGGTAAAGAAAGGTTTTCAATACATTGTTGTAGTCAAAAAATAGGAGAAACTTTTCTTTTGAAAAGTGCGTTTACAAAATCGCATCCAAAAGACGAGTTTTCCGGGAACCAGTCTTTTGGGAATGAAAAATTACTTGAAACGATCTACCTGTAAACGTATTCATGCTATACCTTCTAATGGACTTCTTTTTAAAGGAGTGTTGCCTGTTGGTGGGAGCAGGGTTTAGGGGGTAACGGGACTTTAGAGCCGGGAGTGGGGACTTTAGAGCCGAGGGTCTTTAGAGCCGTAGTGTGGGACTTTAGAGCCGTATTTGAGGGACTTTGGAGCCGTAACGTAACTTTTGTGTTCAGAAAATTCATAAAAAATTAAAATTAAGGGACTTTAGAGCCGAACTCCTAAATTTATTATTTTTTTGTTATGTGCGTTACATATTTTACAAATTTAGTACATTTTTTTATGGAAATTAATGAGATTTTGACTTGTAAAACTGTTTAACACCTTTCAATAGTATTTTTAAAAACCTTTTGGTGTCAGCAAAGAATATTTGGGCAAAATATTTTTCAAAATATTTTTTTCTTTAGGCACTAAATTTATCAGCATTTTAATAGCCTTTAAGCTTTTAGACTTTTATCATGATTTTTAGGTTTCGCTTAGGCTTATGAAAAAAAAGTTTTTTTTGTCTTGATTTTTGTTGTGCAAAAATTTTTTAACATAAAACATCTTTTATATTTTTTATAATAAATATTTTAAAAAACGTGAATCTTAACCCTTAGCCATACCTTAAATTCATATAAAAAATCTTTATTTAAACAAATCAAAAATCGAAGCCATGTTCTTGCACTAAAATAATAATATGAAGTTTATCAATTTCTCGAGCATAATTAATTTAAATTTCCATTTTAAATTTACTAATTTAATGGTTTTTAAGCTTAATTTAATGTTTTTGATAGTGTAATTCAGTTTAAAATTATTAATTTTTAAAAATTTACATGTAGAAACAGCCAAAATGATTCAAAAAACATTTAAATTTGTTTAATTTGTTCTTTTTTGTTGATTCCGCCTGACCTGCACATTAATATATAATTTGCAGAAATTTGAGGCGGAGTCGGAGTTAGAGTCGGTGGAATTTAGTAATTGCCAGAAATTAAACAAGAGGCCGGAATTCACAAAGCGGGGTAAACACGGTGTTTGTAATACGGAAACCTACTGTAATCTGTAACACCGAGTGTATTACAAACACGGTGTTTGTAATACAGAAACCTACTGTAATCTGTAACACCGAGCTAGCCCGAGGATTATCCCTCTGTGTGAATTCCGAGCCTCCCCTGCGCAGTCCCTAAACCTATTTTTTTATAACAAACATTTATTGTTTTTAATTTTTAAAATACTTATAATATTCTTAATATAATTCAATATAATTAACGTTAAATACAACATATAGCATACTTTTTTAAACTATATTTGACGGTGCAAGTCCTATCATATACGTCACAAAAATCGGTTTGAAAACTCACTTGATAAAAAGTGGTGAAAAACATGTTTCTCTAGGTCAACTTTAAATATGTGTTCCATTTTCGGGCATTAAAAACGGATTAAACTACTAATAAAGGAAATAAATGATGTTTTGTAGCCTAAGGGAAGCTAGGGGGGTGGTTACCTGGGGTAAATCCAATTTTGAATTCTGGGAGGGGGTCCCCCCTAGCTTTTTAGAGAGGGTTTTTTTTTTTTAATGATCAGATAACAGAATTAATATCATACTAAGCATAGTTTATGCATAGTTTAATTCTTCTGTTTTCATCATTTCATTGTGTTTATTTTTTTTTCCTTTTTCTATTTTTTTTTTCTTTTTTTTTCATCAACAACATCAAATCTGCGACTTAATTGCCGCCAATATGAATCACAATTGTAACTAATTATCAATGAACATAGCTATCTGATATGACTTTAAAGGCTCAAAAAGAGCGCTTATTTAAGTCAGTTCCAAAACTCTTCTTGAATGCATCCAAAGAATCGACAGTTACTTGAGATGGGAGTAGATTGTTCCAAGGTGTAACAACCCTATTTGCAAAAGAAAATTTCCTTGCATTAATTCGGCAGTCTTCCATTGCCAATTTAAATGGATGACCACGGGTGGGCTGCAGGTTAAACTTAAAAAAATCATTGGCTTGCAAATTGTTTAAGCAATGTATAATTTTAAAGCACTCATATAAATCAATTTTGTCTCTTCGATCCTTTAATCTTTCTAAACCTAGGTAATTCAGTCTATGTTCATAACCAACAGGTAACAACTTGCATTTATAAAACAAACGTCTAGTGAAATTTTGTTGCACTTTTTCCAAAATGTTTATATCCTTTTGTAAATAAGGGTTCCAAACTGCACTAGCATACTCCAGAATTGGTCTAACATAGGACTTATATGCTCTGAGAAAATTATTTCTAGAGTTTGAGTTGAATGTTCTAAAAATTAGTGATGTCACTCTCATAGCTTTTTTTGCTGTGATTTCACAGTGTTTAGAGAATTTCAGATCATGGGATATATAAACACCTAGGTCACGCACCAATTCTGTAGTTGCAAGTACGTTATTACCAAGCTTATATTTACAAATTAACTCTTTGCTATGATTTCGAATATGAAGAACTTCACATTTGTGATTAGATAACTGCAGTTGCCAGTCTTGTGACCAGCTGTGTATTCTATCTAAATCTTGCTGAAGTCTCAAGGTTTGAATGTGGTAATCTTTAGATGAAGATTTTACAAACAACTTTATATCATCTGCAAAGAGTCTAATTTGTGAGAACTTAACACAATCAACAATATCATTAATATATACCAAGAACAAAAATGGACCTAAAACAGAACCCTGAGGAACTGAACTTCTTACAGGAAATGATTTGGATACTGAGTTATTAATTACAACTTTAATTTCCCGCCCAACTAAAAATTCTTTTATCCATTTTAAAAATTTACCAGAAACACCATATTTTTCTAGCTTATATAACAATTTTTGATGTGACACGGTGTCAAAGGCCTTGGCAAAATCCAAGTAAATGACATCAATTAGAAATTTGTCTTTTTCCATATCATTTTGTCAAGGTTTCAACATGGTTTTAAGGCAAAAAGTTCTACAATAACACAGCTGTTGGAAACTTTTAATGACAAAATGCTATGGCACTAAAAGACAAATTTCTAATTGATGTCATTTACTTGGATTTTGCCAAGGCCTTTGACACCGTGTCACATCAAAAATTGTTATATAAGCTAGAAAAATATGGTGTTTCTGGTAAATTTTTAAAATGGATAAAAGAATTTTTAGTTGGGCGGGAAATTAAAGTTGTAATTAATAACTCAGTATCCAAATCATTTCCTGTAAGAAGTTCAGTTCCTCAGGGTTCTGTTTTAGGTCCATTTTTGTTCTTGGTATATATTAATGATATTGTTGATTGTGTTAAGTTCTCACAAATTAGACTCTTTGCAGATGATATAAAGTTGTTTGTAAAATCTTCATCTAAAGATTACCACATTCAAACCTTGAGACTTCAGCAAGATTTAGATAGAATACACAGCTGGTCACAAGACTGGCAACTGCAGTTATCTAATCACAAATGTGAAGTTCTTCATATTCGAAATCATAGCAAAGAGTTAATTTGTAAATATAAGCTTGGTAATAACGTACTTGCAACTACAGAATTGGTGCGTGACCTAGGTGTTTATATATCCCATGATCTGAAATTC
Organism: Microlaimidae sp. YZB2_3; assembly: GCA_030248175.1. NCBI lineage: Eukaryota > Metazoa > Nematoda > Chromadorea > Desmodorida > Microlaimidae > Microlaimidae sp. YZB2_3. The sequence goes on from JASAMX010021609.1 coordinate 4,512, forward strand.
TCTAAACACTGTGAAATCACAGCAAAAAAAGCTATGAGAGTGACATCACTAATTTTTAGAACATTCAACTCAAACTCTAGAAATAATTTTCTCAGAGCATATAAGTCCTATGTTAGACCAATTCTGGAGTATGCTAGTGCAGTTTGGAACCCTTATTTACAAAAGGATATAAACATTTTGGAAAAAGTGCAACAAAATTTCACTAGACGTTTGTTTTATAAATGCAAGTTGTTACCTGTTGGTTATGAACATAGACTGAATTACCTAGGTTTAGAAAGATTAAAGGATCGAAGAGACAAAATTGATTTATATGAGTGCTTTAAAATTATACATTGCTTAAACAATTTGCAAGCCAATGATTTTTTTAAGTTTAACCTGCAGCCCACCCGTGGTCATCCATTTAAATTGGCAATGGAAGACTGCCGAATTAATGCAAGGAAATTTTCTTTTGCAAATAGGGTTGTTACACCTTGGAACAATCTACTCCCATCTCAAGTAACTGTCGATTCTTTGGATGCATTCAAGAAGAGTTTTGGAACTGACTTAAATAAGCGCTCTTTTTGAGCCTTTAAAGTCATATCAGATAGCTATGTTCATTGATAATTAGTTACAATTGTGATTCATATTGGCGGCAATTAAGTCGCAGATTTGATGTTGTTGATGAAAAAAAAAAAAAAAGAAAAAAAAATAGAAAAAGAAAAAATAAACACAATGAAATGATGAAAACAGAAGAATTAAACTATGCATAAACTATGCTTAGTATGATATTAATTCTGTTATCTGATCATTAAACAATTTTACTTTTAGTTTAATTTGGTTTTAATTATATTATGTTACTACAGCATGTTGTTGCAGGTTTTTGCTTGCATGTTTTTAAAGTTTACATGTTTATACTAGAATTTTGTATAAAAAATGCAACAACAAAAATATAAACAATCTAACATTTTTAACACTAAATAATTTTATTTTAATTCTATATTATTTTAAACCAGAATATTTTGGAGCAAGTTTTTGATTTTTATTTTATTTAGCATAAAGTCCAGTCATGGACCACTATTTGTCCAGCCATGAAGTAATGGGTTTGGGGACTTTAGAGCCGAGGGACTTTAGAGCCGGGACTTTAGAGCCGGACCTGGGGACTTTAGAGCCGCAGCAGAGACTTTAGAGCCGAAATGAAAAATGCGTTTGCAAACAATAGTAAAACAATATACAAGTAATATTAAAACATTTAAATAACACATAAAAATTTCTGGCAAACACTAAATTCCACCGACTCTGACTCCGACTCCGCCTCAAATTTCTGCAAATTATATATTGATGTGCAGGTCAGGCGGAATCAACAAAAAAGAACAAATTAAACAAATTTAAATGTTTTTTGAATCATTTTGGCTGTTTCTACATGTAAATTTTTAAAAATTAATAATTTTAAACTGAATTACACTATCAAAAACATTAAATTAAGCTTAAAAACCATTAAATTAGTAAATTTAAAATGGAAATTTAAATTAATTATGCTCGAGAAATTGATAAACTTCATATTATTATTTTAGTGCAAGAACATGGCTTCGATTTTTGATTTGTTTAAATAAAGATTTTTTATATGAATTTAAGGTATGGCTAAGGGTTAAGATTCACGTTTTTTAAAATATTTATTATAAAAAATATAAAAGATGTTTTATGTTAAAAAATTTTTGCACAACAAAAATCAAGACAAAAAAACTTTTTCTTTCCTAAGCCTAAGCGAAACCTAAAACTCATGATAAAAGTCTAAAAAAAGCTTAAAAGCTATTGAAATGCTGATAAATTTAGTGCCTAAAGAAAAAAATATTTTGGAAAATATTTTGCCGAAAATATTCTTTGCTGACACCAAAAGGTTTTTAAAAATACTATTGAAAGGTGTTAAACAGTTTTACAAGTCAAAATCTCACTAATTTCCATAAAAAATGTACTAAATTTGTAAAATATGTAACGCACATAACAAAAAAATAATAAATTTAGGAGTTCGGCTCTAAAGTCCCTTAATTTTAATTTTTTATGAATTTTCTGAACACAAAAGTTACTTTACGGCTCCAAAGTCCCTCCAATACGGCTCTAAAGTCCCACACTACGGCTCTAAAGACCCTCGGCTCTAAAGTCCCCTCACTCCGGCTCTAAAGTCCCGTTACCCAATCTAATATTTATGAATCCCCATTCTTTTTTCTCAATTAAAGCGTGAAAACTAATTTACGACCGCCACCGCTCCTTTTTTCTAATTCAACGGAGAAAAAACGTCGCCATCGAAAATAAAAACGAACAAATAAATGTCACAAACGTACGATTTTGTAGTTTTGTTTTGCATTTACTTGTATAATTGCAGCAAAATGAAACGTATTGAATAAGTTTGTTTTCAAATATAGCGACAAACGCGTCAAATTTTTTAACGAATTTAATTTCAGAGATACTACTTTAAAATACAGTATAGAGTCAAACTTTGTGTTCAATTTTGGTGTATTACCATAAAAAAATTTTCAGTTTCGTCATGGTGACGAGATTATTAGATAGCTTGTCAACCTGCGTGGTTCAGTTAAAGTAGGAGCACTTTCTTGAAACAAAAACCTATATCACCTGGAACCAACTATTCGTTTAATTAGTACTTTCCCAATCGGCCTAAAAATGTTATAGCCTTGGTGCCTAGAAACCAAATTATTAAATTTGAAGTAGATATAGGTTAGGCAATAAAAAGGTCACCGGTTCCTGGCTATATAGAACGCCTATGAGTTTGTTTGTGGGTGTGTTTTTCGCACAGAACAGTTTCGTTCGTTTATGCAAAATTAAAAATCTGAAACCATACAAAAAATTGGTCAACCGGCACACACTGTTTCAAAACTAACTAATATATACAGCCAACCCTGTAAGCAAAAAATAGCTAGAATTTTGGTACAACCATGCTAATATTAATACTTGCTCAGTATAAGAGCCTTATCAAATCAGCTGGATTAATGGTATTTAATTTTAATCCCATGATCCATCTGAACCAACTGCCACTTGCTTTTGGGTATATTCTTAATTTTTACACCAGCTTTCACGCACTTTGTTTCTATGAAAATGAGGAAATAAATATTAATCAATTAATTTAGCCATGATTTTCTTAATTTTTTATAATGGCGATTTTACTAAAAATAAAGTCTTTACCACACAGAATTATTTTTATAGTAATATTATAGTGACAATAAAACTACAATTCTTCATAAGTTTAGTGTATAAAACAAAAATGTACTAATCAATGAATATTTTAGATTATATCAATGAGAAAAAAATGTTTTTTTCTATGATTCCAGAAGACCTTAATCTAATATTAATTATTATAATTACGATTGTAATATTTATTTAGATTATATTATTTTTTCACTTAACTCTACGAATTATCAATGAGGAAGCAACCTTCATTTTTTACGCTACAAATAGAAGATTACATAATAATATTAATGATAAGTATTAGTTTATCAAAGAACTTTTGAATTTATTAAAAAGAAAAAATCTATTTGAAAGGCTAGAAAAACAAATTTAAAATGTCATGCTATTTAACTTTAAAGCTTATGACTTAAACAGATTACAGCTATTTGTTTGTTTTATAGGTTTATTGGTAGATACATGAATTTTTTACATATAATCACGTACACTATAAAAGAAAAATATATATAAAACATAATTAAAAAAAATTTCAAAAAGAAATTTTGTTAAAGGTAAAATAGAAATTTAATATACATTAATTCTCGAAAATCAATGTTCCTGGTTCTGCTATTATAAAACAATTTAAAAAAGATAAAGTAATTAATTTTTTGCATAACTACTTACATAAATTGACTAAACGGTTAGAAAAAATCTTAAACCTGTCAAGAGTTTATTTGTTCTTTTAATTTTTTTGTTTATTATTAAGCCTAATCACAGTAAAGTTTAGGATTTCTGACAATCAATTGAGTTTACAATCAATTTTTACAAAATTGTGATATATACTCCGTAATTTCAGTCAAATTGCAATTTTCGTTTTAAAAGATTTTAAATTTAACTGAGCTAATTTCGTTTCATCATAGTGATTGGTATAAAAGAACAATAGAATAAACATTTCTATAAAAAGTTGGTTTTTAGAACGCACCAAATAAAATTAAAGTATTTTTGTAGATAAAAAGATCAAATAATAATGTTAAAATAGATACACGTATATTGAAATATTGACTTTTTTTACTTCTAAATTTCTTAACGAATTGTAAAATTTAACGCCAAACAAAACTAGCGATTTTTTAACTTCTTAGCTTATTAAAGCTAATTTGGTGCACAAAAAGCACCAAGTCGAATAGCAACAAGTCGAAACTTAAACTTTATACGCAACTTTTGAGGATTTTTTTTCAGGTTGCTTAAAAGCCGGTAATTTTGAACGACTGAAAAATTCCCAGCAACACACGAAAAAGGAACAACTGTTAAATTATTAGAATTATTTGGTTTTCACAATTTTGATTTCTCAAAAATCTGAATTCGTATTGGCTTGTTGGCTTTTGATTTTTTAAATTTTACTATTAGGGAAACGTTTCCAGCCTTAATTTTCAATTTAATCTGAAAAATCAAGTCTTGAAGCAGTCTACAGTAATATTTGCGAAATAAGTAAATTTCAAAAATGTTTTAATGAAATTAACAATTTTATTGTCACAAACGTATAAGGTTTTTATTTAGTTTTTTTTGGCTTGTCTAGCGCTATATTGGCAATAATACTTCATATATATATACTTCAATAATGAATTCTAATAATTTTATCGTAAAAAGTAGTGATGTTCCAACCTTCCAGTATATGCTTTTGGCCTACTTTTATTGTTTTTAATAAGTTTTGAAAAATATTACTTTAAAAAAATTTTGACAAAAAAATTTATGGCGTTACCTATATACACTCTATAGAAAGTACAAAATACTATTTATTAAATTAGTACAAAATAAAGCGGATCTCCGCAGCTCCATGTTTGCTCCGAAGTTACGAAAGGCGGAGCTCTGCTATGAAGCACATCACTATAGTAAACACCAAATATATTAAAAAATTTCGTTTATTTTTATTGAAGACCATTAATTTGATTAGAACCAACTGATCGAAAATCACAAATGATTTTTTTTAGAAATTTGATTTAAATATCAAATGAATGAAACACAAATAACTCAAGGGTTTTGCTGATTCTGAAAATAATGTAAGGTTCTTTTAAATTTAACAAGTCAAGTGTATTTTCCCTATTATGCGTAAGACCGTTTTCTGAATTTAAAAAAATTACATTAAATAGTAATTTTATTTATTATTAATTATTAAAAAGAATAATTTTGGAAATGACCCAGTACAATCAAAACCATTTGAACCATAGTCACCCACCACAAATGTATGAATAATTTGCTAAAGCAACACATCACGATTTTTAAAATATTTTACTTAATTTTTATATTTCTGTTAACATCGATTTATTTTCTTACTATAACAAACTGCACAGTTATTTTATCATTAATTAATTTATGTTGTTAAATTGACAAAAAGTTAACAATATTTACATAAACTGGAACAAACAATTACCTGGCTTGATTTTTAAAAGTTAAATAAAAACATATAACTTAAACACAGCATAAAATATTATTGAAAAAATAAAAAGTTTGATGTAAAAAAAGCGTATAAATAAAATTTGAACATGGAACGCAGGTATATAAGGAATTTCGATTAATTACACGCGGTTTTTGTCAAAACACTGATACGCTCTATTTTATTTCTAAAAACAAATTAAGTCAAACACAAGACAAAAAAATCATATGAACAATAACTTTACTCTAGTTAACATTAATTTAAAACTTTAAAACCTCTGCAAACAGTACATTTTAGAGAACAAAATGAATTAAATTACAAAATAAAACATTTTAAAGCCTATTTATGTGAAACAACAATCATGCATAGTAGTGATATAACTAACTATAAATCATTTATTTCGTTGGTAAGATATGCTCGATTAAAATTTTTAAACGTTCATTATTTTTTAAAAACAAACTATAGTTTTAATAAACAAAAAATAAATATGCGCCAAAATAAGGATAGAAGTTCTGCTGGGGTTTTAAGATACTTTAGAATATTTTTATATATTTTGGTTTACTTGAGATTGATATTACTTTATGTTTTTCGTCGTAATTACAAATGTTTTCTTAATAATTTTATTTCAATAAAACTAAAAATTACCAGCTTTTTTGCAATTTCAATAAAAATATATGCCTCCAAGCACAAACATCATTGTTAAAAACCAGAATGCACAGTAAAAATATTGTTCTAGTCTAAATTAAACAATAGTGCGTATATTATTTGGAACGCAAATTTAAAAATTTTTTAAGCGTTAATGTTAATATTTATAAAATTTAAGCCTTTTTTTAGAAAAAAAAACCTTTAAACATAATTTAACAACTGTTTTTTTAAAAAATCTTATAAAGCAACACTTTATTTTTTGTCATATATTTTAGGTCTATTAAAATTTTTACACCTTTTTTTATTATATTAAATATTAAAAAAATAATTTAGAATAATAAGGCATCGTAAATTTATTTAACCGACTAAAAAATATTTTTTAAATATAAACACTTATTATTAATAAATTTATATGGCACAAAGCCAATAGCATTTTGATATACAGAAAACATTGGCATTGATTGCAAATATTTTGATAAAAATACAAAAAGCGATATTAAAATTCAAAAAATCATTATGGCAGTTGTTTCACATCGGGTATAATTAAAAAGAACTTAATATACTTATCTATATTATATACAGGCAAGACTATATAGGCACCCAGCCTTGTAACAAGCAGCAACAAAGAACAAGTTGCATCACGGGCAACTCTCTTAGTTCGCGTGGAGCGATAAAATAATAAAACACTTTTGACATTCAGAAATCTTTAGACTAATTATTTTAAATGATTCAAAACATTTTGCGTGACATTTCAAGAGCTTTTAAAAGCATAAAATCTTTTATGGTGCAGAGGTAACATCGACTTAAACCCGCACGCGTGAAAACGAATTTAAATGAGATTCACTAGCCCACTGCTATACATGCTTATGCCTAAAAATATCACCTTAATCTGCTCTAATTGTTTCTATGCCAAAATGCCGCCAAAAAGCAATAAAGATTAAAAAAGGATTGTAGCGGGAAAAACTTGATAAATTTTATTATAAAATAAGTTTATTCCAAACAACAGTAAGCTTTTAATATTATTAAAACCAAAAAGAAACTTCTATTAAGTTTTTTATATTAAAGAATCTGTTTTTACAGAATCATCATACTTCATTTAAACATAATTAAAATAGTTCAAACATAACAACACTAGTTGTAAAAAGTATCTAAAATTAAGTTTCATTTATAAATTTGTACTGAAAATTTTGAGTTTTAAAATAAAAAATACTATTAAATCTTATTAAGTTGTTTATTTAAATTTATGCTTAACATTGACAAATTAATATGTTATATTGCTAAATCCCTACCTGCACCAATCTATTTTTATATGTTAAAACTAAAACATCTGATGTTTCACTAAACAATTTATTTGTTTTCATAACAAGCAGATTTAGGTTTTCTCCTTTTTGTTTTGTTACTGCTACATTATGGATGAATTCCAGGTTTAGATGGCATGAAGGTTCTAAAACCAATAAAAAACATCATCACAGAATTTCTGCTTACTGTGACAATTTCAAATATTCCGAAATTTTTTTTAATAGTTGGCTCATAACAAAACTAGGATTGTTAACGTTTCTAAATGAATAGTCCTTCGCTTCAATGGATTTAATAGAAAATCTCGATTTCTATTATTTACTTTCAATTTAATTATTATTAGGCCGGTTTAAAGTCAATTTGTAAGTTATTTAAATCTCTTGTTTAATTGTATACATTGATTTCTTTTGGTTCGAGCTTCAAATATATGCATTGCGTTGTTGTTTTGTGGAAGCGGCCATCTTGCTTTCAGCTTCTGACAGGGACAACATAGTGGTATCGGAAGATGAAATACTGGCTCTAAGTGTGAACCTTTGAGGTGTATTTATTCCTAAAATTAGTGAACATATTTTTTTTTACTTGGTGTTTCAAAAAATACGTTGTGCAACATATGGTTTTGAAAAGAATACCTTCTTTGAGCAATAAATAATACTATGTTTTTAAAGACTTTGTAGTTTTTTTTATAGGTTTTATTGTGTTTTTTAGTTTGACTTTCAGGTTTCGCCTAGGTTTGGAAAAATAGGTTTTTATTTTTTATGGATTTAAAAGGGCTTCTAAAGATATCATTTTTAAAAATACATGTTACGCAGAATGTATCTTTTCTAGCGCTTTATACATATTGAGAATAACCTTATGGATGAAATCGTCTTTCTTTTGCAATATTTGTATGATGCAAATTTCAACAGTATTACAAAAGGTGCAATTTCAAAATCCAATTTTCTTTACAGAATTTAAGAGAAGCTTGGTCCCCACTTTTAACATTACCTAGAACTGTAATTTAACTTCTAAATAGGGTGGATTACGCTTGCAATTAAGAAAAGTTTCAACTCTACCAACTGCCCTTTGTACCAATCACACAATACTACATTAAAAAATTAATTGCATCATTTAAGGTATTCAGAGCCAAGAAAATTTAAAGCTGGAAATTGAAAGCTACAGCTTGTGAACTTGGAGCACAAAAAAAAAGAACGACAAAAAGGTTTATGTAAAGCAGTGGCTAGCTTTATGTAAAGCTTTATGTAAAGCAGCAGCAGCAGCAGCAGCATCAGCTGAAACACATGATTTGTGCGAAGACTTTCTTTTGTGCAAATATTCTATGAATGTTACTTTCTGACTAAGTTTGTGCAAATATTTCATGAATGTTACTATTCTTGAATCTAACGTAAACGGCGTATAGTTCTGAAAATTGCGGTTGCAACTGTTGACTCTGTTAAATTCCGAAGTTTGAAAACCGCGTAAAAAATTAGAAAGTACTATTCATCAAATTAAACGTCCAATCAACTTCGCGCAACCCGTGTTATGCACGTTAAATTACACTGTATGCAAATTATTTATTATGTGAGACTCATGAATTGTCTAGGCACTATTAATTTTTTTTCATTTAGTAATTTTTTTCAAATCAACTCGATCTTATTTTGGTTGTAGGATAAAAAACCAAGAAAGATATTTATAAAACTATGTTTATAGCTATTTTTATAGCTTAACTGATGTATAATAGCTAAATGAATTTTTTTATATACTAAAAAATAGACACCACTCGGTATTATATTTAAAAAACACTATACGTTATTTTCTTAGGCTCGTGGGATTTGCAACATACCTACAAAACTAAACTTAAAAGGTATGATACCTTATTAGTTCCAGTTTTTAAACCGTTATCAAGGGTATTCGGATTTATTAGTATTATTATTTCGCTATTCACTCAAAATAAATTAAAAAACAATTCTTACGTGTTCGTTCGATACTCAGGTAATACAAAACCGATGATAAGCAGGCCAAATGGTAAAAAAACCAAAGTGAAATTAAGATGAGCAGAGATTGATACCAGCTATCAATAGCAAATCCAGAATAAACGGATCGGCAAAAAATCTGGAAAAAAAATTTATGGAAATTAAAAAAAAAATGCGACTTTTAGTTTCAAATGCATTTTTCATATACTTAGCATAATAAATTTATGAGATTAGTATCCCCCAACGAAATAAAAATGCCTTATAGATTAAGTGACTTTTACTTATATTTGTAAAATTAATCTATTAAGAACAGTAATAATACATTTGTTTAAAAAATTTGGGCTAGAGTACGACCTAATTTGGGCGAATCTAATAAAGAACTCGAGTCTTCTATATGAAGATTTTTGTCTTAAAAAGTGGTCCTATTTAGGGTGTGTAATGGTACTATAAGTAGAGAACATCTTATTTATAAATAAAAATAAGGGAAGTTTTTTAGGTTGAAAATATTTTGTTTAATTAGAAATTTTAAAGGTAAAATTGTTCAAACGTGCTTATACGGTATCTGACTTAATTTCGGCCAGGCCTCAATTTCTGCCACCAATTTAGGGTGTTAGAAAACTGGCTTATTTTTAAAACACAAAAGAACTAGCACGAAAAAAGCACCAAAACTTTTGTGCACAAAAGTAACTAAATGAATGTTGAATAAAATGTTTGTGCAAAGTTTTTTATTCGTGTTAGTCTGCATTATTAATATTTTTATACAAAAATGAATTTTTTGTGATTTTCTGGATTTTTAATCTACATCAAATTTAGAATAAAGCAATATATAAATAACTTTTATAAATTAAATTAACTTTTAAGTAAGGATCAAAATTGTTAATTTTCATGTTTTAATATTTTTTAAAGCATTTTGCAATGCGTTTAATTAACTGCGCAAATTAAGATTCCGCTAATTTCGGCAACCATCAAATTTACGTGAAATAATCTGTTTAACACAATTTGCACCATCATGTGTACGGGTGGGGTTATATAACCCATAGTTTACTATTGTGTATTAAATTATGCATAGACCGAAAGGAATTTCTCAAAAATAATATAGAAACACATTAAAAAAGTCAGGTTATTTTCTTGGCGGAGGGATCCAGTCATATAGTGAACATACTAAATATCAAAGTCAATGGGGTTTACCCACCCAACTCACGACATACAACCCAACATATAGAGTACCAATACTTCAAAAAGTTGTGTAAAGTAAATTAAAACACAGTAAAAATGTCAAGTTATTTCCGTTGGCGGAGGAATGCTGTCATAAGAATTACCTAAAGATAAACCCAACGTGGCTGCAACAGTTGTTTGTTGGTTTAAAAGATGCCCTCCCATTAAGTAACCACTCAAATCAGGAGAATCTGACGTCACTTTATCAAACAAATAATCCCTATTAAATTGAGTCTAATTGGCTCATAAAGTGACGTCAGATTGTCGCTATTTGAATAGTTACTTCATTGGGGCATTTTTTAAATTAACGAACAACTGTTGCAGCCACGTTGGGTTTACCTTTAGTGTATTATTTTCGCTGCGATTATTTTCGCATTGCGAGTCCAGCTGCGCAACAAAAAAATAAAAACAAAGCGGAGCGAAAATTTTGTGTTTAAATCAGTAAAAGTCGTGTTTTTTTTACCTTAAGATGTTAAAACTTTTTAGTTTTAATGAAATAAAGCTAGTTTCGAAGTGTTTTAATCCATTATTCTTTCTTTAATTAGTTTTAAATTGATTTTTTAAAATAATATTTGACTAATTCAAAATGTAAAGTAACTTCTCTGAAAGTCATAATTAGGGCGCGTCCGAAATGGGGTCACAAGGCCTTAAAGAACCATTACACACCCTAAGTAAGACATTTCTTTCAGAAAAAAGGCCTTGATTTTTCAAGAGTTCTAGTGCCCTAATTAGGGTGTTTCCCGATAATCACATTGTGTTAATTGGAGAATTATCCGAAGTCACAATATTTTCTATTAATTTTCTGCTTATTATTTTCGTAAAACAGCATCGTTACCTCCACTGAAAGTCTTTCCATTATCGGATGATATTGTTGTTCCACCGTTTCCACGGCCGATTCCAGCACTTCGCTGGCGGGAATCGGGGGGACCGGGGACACCACGGATCGGCGGCCGAGCAAAAGTTGGCACACGGGATACGTGACTCCGTTCGGCAGGACGTGGTACAGGTACACGACGGCGCCGAATGCGAACGCGGAAATGCACATAAGCAAAATCTAGAAAGAATTAAAGTAAAATAAGTAGATGAAGAGCCTGATACAACCCGAAGCCTGCGCATAAGCAGAATCTGGAATTGAAGTGAAATAAGTAGATGAAGAAGGTGGTACAGACGATGGCGCAGACAGCAAACGCGGAAATGCACATTAGCATAATCTAGAATTAAAGTAAAATAAGTAGATGGAGAACGTGGTACAGATACACGATGGCGCCGAATGCGAAAGTAAAAATCCACATAAACAGAATTTAGAAATAATTAAAGTAAAATAAGTAGATGAAGAAGATGGTAGAAAGGATGGCGCAAATAGCAAACGCGGAAATTCACATAAAAAGGACCTAAAATTAAAGTAAAATAAGTAGAGGAAGAACGTGGTACAGATATACTATGGCGCCGAACGCGAAGGTGGAAATGCACATAAGCAGAATTTAGAAAAAATTAAAGTAAAATAAGTAGATGATAAACGTGGTACAGATAGACGATGGCACCAAGCGCGAACACGGAAATGCAGATAAACAGAATTTAAAATTAAAGTAAAATAAGTAAATGAACAATGTGAATAAAGTAAATGAAGGGCAGGTTGCATTGAAACTTTATAAAAATATTATAGGCAAATAGCTTGTTAGCAACCCGGCGTAGTTTCACTTAACACTAAGTATATCCGATAAATAACTTATAAGGTAAATAATTCAAAAATTTGTTAACTTTAAGAATAGGAAAAAATAGTAGGCAACATCAGAAAATTCTAAGAAAACAAAAAACAAAAAAGGTAAATAATTCAAAAATTTGTTAACTTTAAGAATAGGAAAAAATAGTAGGCAACATCAGAAAATTCTAAGAAAACAAAAAACAAAAAAAGGTTAATAATTCGAAAATTTGTTAACTTTAAGAATAGGAAAAAATAGTAGGCAACATCAGAAAATTCTGAGAAAACAAAAAACAAAAAAAAATTAAATAAAAGTATATTTAAATAGTAAACAAAAGAAATCTAAAGGGTGTTTTTAAACTTTGAAGTACCAATTACATAACCGGTACTTTTTTATTTGACTTTTTTTAAGATAAAATGAAAACATATACACTAGATACAAACATACCTTAAGCATAACAGCGAGTTTTGCTCCATTTTTTCGGACTTTATCGCACAACAAAAGAAAGAGAGAAGCAAGTTCCAAAACAGCCAAACAAGCCACGATTAAATATTTGCAGTACTCGATTTTGTAAGGCTGAAAAAAAAAATAAAAAAATTTTAATCAATATGTGTTCAAGTATCACGACACTAACGTGTTTAATATATTTCTTGGGCATAATGAATCTTTTCGTTTTAAAATTTAACAATTGAGAAATACTTGCTAGTTGTTGTTGTTGCATTACCTGAAACTTATCTCCCCTATGCAGACTGAGATTATACAAAAGGTAGGTGCTAAAACAAATCAGGAGGGACGAAAAAATTTCACCCCCATGGTTGAGACTTACGTCCAACATTGATAAAGATGTTGGCACCCTTTACCGCTAGAGTGTTCACTGCGCGCAATGAACATCACCCATTCCGAGGTCTTAGCTAAAGGATTTTAAGTCGCCGTCTGATTTTGATCTTACATTTAACGTCGCACATAAGCAGCATAGGTGTTCCTACAAGGCAAGTGGTACAGACTCCACACAATATAGAGCTGCATTTGTCCACTAGTTTGCTAGATGAAAAACTGACATGCGTAGCCGACGTACAACAACAATCACTCTAGCCATGCCAAGCTGGACTCATTTCTATAGAAAAAAGATCTAGCAACCAGGTCCAGACGATTGGTACCCGTAGGCCCGTAGGGTGCTGCCTGAAGGTCAGCACGGTCGTGGTGGCTCAATGAAAAGGCAGCTAAATGGAACTACTTTAAGATTTTAATAGCTTGAAATTTTTTTTGAAACAACTTTAGTCTAGTTTTTATAGCAGCGAATTTGACATCAACAAAATTTAATTGGATTGTTCGGAAATTTTGTCATTTTTACTTAAAAAAATGATTATTTTACTCTGACAATATGGTCAGATAAACTCAAGTAAATTAAAACTCAAGTAAAGTCAAGTAAATGATAGTGTCCAGCTGCAGTAATATATTTATTAAAATTTAAAAGCGCACTGTTGGATTATCAAAATCGAAATCAATATTGTTTCTTTAACAAATTAAGCTACTTGTCTCTATACGGGGTTTTTGACGCTGTATGCAGGAAGCTAAAATTCGTCACAAAGTTTTGGAAACTTAGAGCTTATTTTACTTCACCTAATTTACCAATATGTTTTTTATTTAATGTTATTTTTAATTATTTTGCAAGTTATTTTAATTTTTTTATTACCTCGGCAGATTTTTCGATAGCTGTTTGCAGCAGGTTATAGTACTGAAACAGTAGGTGAATTTCAGGTGCGGCCACGTCCAATATGATCCGATCGCACTCTTGAAATTCTTCCGCTTCGCGGCGCGTTATGAAATATTCGACCAGTCCGCAAAAAAAATAACGCCCGAAACTCAGCAACGTGTTGGTTATAATCAAAAAGAGCGTGAATTCTCGCACGAATTTTCCAACACCTCAAAAAAGAGTAAGTTTTTTAAGCCAATCGAAATCTCACGTAAAAAAATTCACATACCATGTCGTTTAATTTGCATAAGCATCGGTCGCGCGCAGCTGATTGGTCGTTCAATCAGTATGTTGAATAGTACAGTCGGTATTGTCTACGCGGTTTCCTAACCAAAAAATCAAGGTAATTCAACCGTTGTGAATAGACTTTTTAGATCTTAATCGCGTTTCCGTGAGATTCAAGGATTTCAAGTGCTTTTCAAACGTTATTGAAATACGTTTTGATTGCAAAATAACACGCAACTATAAAGAAATTAATGTTCTAGTTTCAAAAAGAAATTCTTCTAACAAATTTGAATTTCAGCATTTTTAGCTATGCACATTAACTTAAGAATTCAATTATTTCAAAACTATTCGTTTAATTGTTGAAATGAAAAAGTATCTGGCTTTTTTTCGTTAAAAATCAGACAAAAACCGACACAGTAGTACTATTCGTATTGTTACAACAGAATTAATTTTTAGTTTAAAATATTTCCGACTACAGCTCTTTTTAAAACATTTAAACTTTCCAATGTTAATATAGTGAGTGACAGCCACGTTGGTTTTATAAAGATTTTATCGTATTCTGCTATAACAACGACAGCAGAAAAGCCCATTATATATAACCTAAGATACGTCCGTTAGTACACTAATAAAAAAATTAAAAAAAGCTTGCACATGCTTGCGTCTGTAATAGCAAAAAATTTCCTTCTTCTGTTTGTTTTCATGCGCAGCATTTTCTTAAAATGTTGATTTTTTCACAAAACATTGTGAATTCCGCTGTTTTTCTGCGCCAAAACAGCGGCTGTGCAAAAAAGCGGGTGTGGCAAGTGCATGCAATCAAAGTCGCGTGCCTGAAAAAAGTCGCCGGTTTTTGTAAAATTTTAGTCAAAAATTTAGTGCTAAGCTGGACTTTTTAATTAGTGCTAGGCATTTGCATCTGTGGTCAACCCTTTCTGACTTGAAGCGGGAACAATGCATTCTAAACTATAACTCTCCACCAAAATCATTCTGGGTATTTAATGTGTAGAAGCTCTGGACACTCTGAGATCCGCTTTTAATTGAATAATTTTAAAAAGCCATGGCATTCCTAATTAATTATTCATGAAATTTGCAGAAAAATATGGCGGAGCTCAGAGCTTCTAAAAACTGGGTTCTAGACATCATTTTAATTTTAAACAAAGGTGAGAACGGCGTCAGCACTGTTTAATACGAAACCGGGTTTTCTCGACTTCTGAACTGTCGATCGGGGTTTCCCGCCGGATGACGAAACGGAACTCCCACGGTGGCGGAGTTCCGGAGCTTCCAAGGGAGCTTCCAGCGGCGACAGCACAATTGCGGGTAACTTACGTTTGAGAAATTTCTGAGGTCTTATCGCGGCGAATGAATTACATTTGCAAAATCTATTTTTTAATGTTATTATTAAAACAAACCAGGAACTTTAGCAATTACAACCTATTTTAATTTGACGCTTAAAAAAACGGAAGTGAAATAAAGGTTACGGTGGAAAAAAGTTTGAAAAATTTTGCCTGTGGTTTTTAATAAAGTCCGAAGCGAATGCATTTGACAGTTTTAAGTCGCGAGAATGGGCATATAGGATGGGAAAAGAATTGTCGCGTTGAAAAGAGTAATACGCGTGCTCATTGATAAAACAAAAGCAAAAACAGGGATTTGGAGACGAAAGAGCCATGGGTAGTTAATTTGTCACACATTTGCGACAATTTTTTTTAGTTTCCATGCTTTTAAAAAATAAACTTTATTACTTTATTCTAATTAAACAATCTTTCTTTCTGCTTAGGTGTGAGTGTTTATCGACGACCAGTAAACTAACTAAGTTTGGTTTCTTTTGTCCCTCTTACGTTTACAATATTTAAATTTTAGCCAATAGAGACATATTTGAGTTATTTAAATTTCTTAATTCGTCTACTTAAGATAAATCTATTTATATTATTTAATTTACAAACTATATTATAGTAAAAATATTTAAAAAAATCATGCGTTCAGCGGGAAAACTCGTCTTAGGCGCGTTTGTTAAGCTATGCCAGGCAAGATAGCTGACTTTTTAATTTTTTCTCAAAAACTGAGTTTAGAAATAATTCCAAAATTTCAAATATTCGACACAATTAAAATTATTAATTAAAGTTATTATAAAACCATCAAAATATTTATAATGTATTTTACTGATAACTATTTTTTATTATTTGAATAAAGGAGGAGCTCCTAAGCTCCATCCGGTTCGACTTTCTGGACATTTAGATCCTAATATAAGATTTAGGTTTTATTATATGAACATAAAAATAAATAATATCGCAGCTGGTGTTTTCATCGGAAAAAGTGCGGAATTTTTGTGTTTTGAAAGTTCATTGTAATGATAGAACGTGCCTGTCGAAAGTTAATACAAACTACAATATTCATATTAAAGTGTTTTTTTCTAAAAAAAAGATAAAATCATGCCACAAAAATTAAAGTAATTATTTCATAAATAATTCATAAAAATTTATTATAAATTCGGCTAATCAGTAATAGGGATACGGATGTACAGATAGGACAATAAAATTGGCATTTCGTAACATCGCACTTTTTTGATTTAAATGAAAATCTAAAAAGTGACAATTCTGCGATTGTGGAAGTTGTATTTTATTTGACCAATTAAAAATAAAAAAATCTGTTGATCTTTGAATTTTATTCATTAAAAACGGATTATTCGCAAAAAACGCATAAACGAGCGATTAAAAAAACTTGATAAAAGTAAATTTTAGTTTTAAAATTCATATGGCTTATGTGTTTCAATAGCAAATTTGTTAAAATAAGTAAAAAAATAAAGTATGGCTCTAAAGTTCCATTGAATGTGTTTATTAGCAAAATTACACTATCTAACGTTATTTTAAAACAAAGCACCGTCAAAGGCTCTAAATTCCCTATTTTCTGGCTCTTTGGTCCTAAAAAGTCAGGCTTTTAAGTCCATCTCTCTGCATTCTTGGCTCTTTTGTGTTTTTCATTATTATCTCCCATTTGGCTCTTTGTTCCCTTTCGTTCGCGCAGCTTGGCTCTTAGGTCCCTTTTTTCCGGCTTTTTAGTAGCTAGCTCTAACTTCCCATGGCTCTTCTGGCCTGTTACCAAAACAGGGTTATGCATGACTTGTAGTAAAAATTTTCAAAACGTTTTTTGAAACTACTTCGTTTTGACATGATAAAACACGGGTTTTTGTCTTTTTGTCAAGTCGAAACGTTGGATTTTAACAAACGTTTTAAATATTTTGCCTGGAAGCCATACATAACTGTTATTCCTACATACATAACTTTTCATTTTCGATAAACAAGGCAACTCAAAAATATTCCGAAACAATATGAAAATACTTACCACGATTGGATCCTTCCATGATTTCCTGACGGCTTTGTTAATCTAACCAGCTGAGAAACGAGAGTAGTAATAGGATGGAAGAAGGAATTATTGTCGCTCACAACAAAAGTGCAAACAAGTGCCTCCACACGTGCTAACCAGGGGGTCGAGATCTGCCTCCCTCTGCCGGAGATAAAGGTTCCCTTTTGCACCATAAGTATGTAATGTGTGTTTCTTTCTGTTTGCCAAAAGCACGTGGGGGGTGGGAGTGAATTCCTCTGGGGGGTTAACCTCCGCCACCCGAAAACAACAGTGAAGGTAATCCGTTTTATTTCATTTGAAGTTAATGTATTTAGGGAAGTTAAAGTGAAAATATACTGTTTGGAACTTGAAACATTTAAAATTAGGTTTAATTTTTGATATTTGTGTTTTATTTGTTTTTGCTTGTGATTAAGTTGTTTAGTAATATGGTAACTTATTACATCAAATTTCAGCACGCAAAAAAATAAAATAGTCTTTGTGGCTTTGTGTATCTTTTCTTTTATTCATAACAATCCAATATGTTGTTTTGGCGTATTTTTACATAATATTCTTTTTTT
>JASAMX010021611.1:0-15960 GCA_030248175.1 Microlaimidae sp. YZB2_3
AGGTCACCGACCTTCGACGACTCAGGAGGGGGTCCACACCCCGGGGTGTGGAGGTTTTCGACCTCCAGCGGGGGGGACACACCCCGGGGTGTTTTTTTTTTGAAAAAAAGCAGGGGGGGTGGTCGCACGCCGCCACCCCAGGGTGTTTTTTTTTGACCATAATTGACAATTTTTTGACGAAATTTGACCATTTTTTAAGCTTTTTTTGGGATTGTCTGGTGGGGGGGGTGGTCTTAATTGGGCCTTAGGGGGGGGGGGGTCAGGGGTTCAAGGGGTCGATTGGTGGGGGGAGGGGTCAAAAATGGGCCTTAGGGGGGGGGGTTTCGGTCTCAGGGGCCGTGGGGGGGGGTGCCCCCCCCCCCCTACACCCCCCCTTCGGTGACCTATGTCTCCAACTCCGTTAGCCTTTTCTGAAGATCCGCATTCTCTGCCTCCAGTCTGGCAATTTGATCATCTTTTGTCTCTCTCGGCATGTTGCAGTGGATTCACCTTTGCTTTAAAGTAAGTGGGTTACATTATGCGTTTTTACAGACCTGCGCACGGTTTGAAAATGCCCCCCCACTTTATTGGAGGATTTGCCCTCTCCCCCCGTTTTATTGCCCCCCACCGCCGAAAAATGAAATAGTACCCAAAAATTATGACGCCATTTTTTACCTATTATGACGCCATCATTGCAATTTTTTTGCAGTTTTTAGCAGTTTTTTGCAGTTTTTAGCCTATTTCAATGCATTTTAAGCCAATTTAGACCTATTTTTACCTTATTTTTTGCTTTTTTGTCCCTTTTTTCCCTTTTCCTTACTTTTTTTCTCTTTTTTTGTTTTGTTTTTGTTTTTGTTTTTTTGTTTGTCCCCCCTGCTTGCTTCCTCTTCCCCCGTTTTATTGTGCTCCCCCGTTTCAAAAAAGTTGCCCACCCCTTCCCCCCCGTTTTGGAATTGCCCCCTCCCCATTATAACCCTGGGTGGGAGGGTGCAGTGCACAGGTCTGGTCTTTAACACAAAACAGTATATACTGGCACAACAAAGTACTGACATTCCCAGAAAAACATGTATGGGGGGGGCAAATCCTCCAGTAAAGCGGGGCATTTCCAGACTGTGCACAAGTCTGGTTCTTTATATAAACGCAAATAATGTGAAAAATGACTTGCGATATGACACTATTTGTGATCAGATTTTTTGTCAGGACTTAAAAAATTCGATTTGACCGATTCAAAAGTAATTACAAATTGTAAAACATTGTTATAGCATTAATGAAACACGTAGACTTCATTTTTGTGGTTATTTTTCGGATTTGAGCTTTTGAAAAAAAATTGTGAGCCAATTTGTACCCAAAAATTGCCCTTTTTTGGCATGTACAATTTATTTTATTAAAAGAATTTTTTATTAAGCCTTTAATCGAATTAATATTATTTTTTTGTATTACCAAGTGTCTGGCAGTTACAAATATACTTTAAGTTTTTTCATCGTAACTACCAATTTTTTATAGTAACCGTTCAAATACCCACCAAATTTTAGTTGTGAAAAAATTAAAATTTTTGAAAAACAACTTATTTTTAAAAAAATCAATTATATTACAATCTTGTTTGATTTTTAGATTTTTCTTAGGCTTAGGAACAACAAATCAGTGAAAAACTAAGTTTAAACTAGCGTTTAAAGTAAAACAAATTTTCTTGTCTGTGTTTTTGGTGGTCAATGTGACTTTCCAATTTTCAATTTTTTTTTAAAATTTTTTGTGTTTTTCAGACTATTAGCATTGTTAAAACATAGTTTTTACTTTAGTTTGTTAGTGTACAATTTTTTTTCTTAACATCATAAATTGCACTTGCTGAAAAAAGACTTTTTTGGGTATAAATTGGCTCATAACTTTTTACTAAAAGCTTAAATCTTAAAAATAACCACAAAAATGAGGTCTACGTGTTTTATTTAGGTTATAAAAATGTTTTACAACTTGTATTTATTGTTAAATCGGTCAAATCCACAATTGGGACACTAATGGAACTTGTACCAAGGGATTCAAATCAAGCAAGCAACGTAGAAAAAAACCTAGTTTATGAACACATTCCCCGCCAAGACCGAAACGAAGTAGGACTGAAACGAAGCTGGACTAAAACGTATCTTGCGGAAAATTTTTCTGAGACAGGTGAAACAAAACATGACTGAAACGAAGCGGACCCTACAACATGATATACATATGCGTACGTTTCATAATCATAATATGCGTACGTTTCATAATCTAAATCTATCAATAAATTTTGATTTTTGATAACAATAAAAAAAGAAGAACGACTTAAAAACAATTAAAACTTCAATACTAAAATGCTGATAAAACTTTACACCTGAAAAACTACATTTAAAAAACACCCCATTTAAATCCCAGAGAACCCAATATAAAAGGGAACCGACTGTTGTGCAGCGACCTGAGCACAGATATAACACCTAATTAATTTTTTTGCGCTGCAAAAAGCTATAATATGCTTATATTTTTTATTTATTTAGGATTTAAAAATTTTTTGTTTAGGTGGAAAAAAACCGTAAAAAAATCCCCAACCCCAGAAAAAACCCTTCATTAGGGGCATTTTTCTATAGAAAAGAATCTTGAATTTGGGGAAGTCCAAAGTTTCTGGCATTGAAACACTGGTGGTCGTGGTCTGGTGTTCAAGTCAACGCAATAATACTTGATTGTTCATTTCCTTTCCTTTCGGTTTTTTGTTCTTTAAATTGGGGGCTAACGGTAATTCCCATGGACCATGGACCAACTTGGACCCAACATGGACTCGCCCATGAGGGGTGAAAGACTCACTTTAACATTACAAAACAATGTAAAGTTGGTAGTGCACCTCAGGCTCAGGCTTAGGCTTAGGCTTAGTGTCATCCTAAGCCTAAGCCTAAGCCGTTTAAAAGTTAAAACTAACAACAAAAGAGCCCCCCCCCATGCCCCAGGCCAGCCCCGTTATCTATTTAACCCCCCCAGCACCCCAAAAACAAACCCAAATTGGGGGAAATATTGTTAAATGAATAACGCAAAAAAAAAATAAATTCCACCGACTCCGACTCCGTCCAAAATTTACGGTGTCCGGAAATTTCGTCTTCTACATCTCGTTTTTCAACATCTCGTCTTCGGAAACTCGTCTTTTGGATGTGAATTTGTAAACGTACTTTCAAAAACGTGAGTTTCGACCCCAATAATAAAATTTTCTTTGATTTTTGGGTTTTGCAAAGGCTTAGGAAAAAAAGGTTTTTACTCTTTAGTTCAAAAAGCATCATTAAATACAAATTTACCATGATAAAATTTTGCTTGATTTTTAGGTTTTGCTTAGGCTTAGGTTCTCAGTTTTTTGAATAAATCATTTAATAAAAGTTTATCATGATAAAAATTTTGCTTGATTTTTGGTTTTTGCTTAGGCTTAGGTAAAAAAAAGGTTTTCAATACATTGTTTTAGTCAAAAAATAGGAGAAACTTGTCTTTTGAAAAGTGCGTTTACAAAATCGCATCCAAAAGACGAGTTTTCCGAAGACGAGATGTTTAAAAGACGAGTTTTCCGAAGACGAGTTGTAGAAGACGAGATGTTGAAAGACGTATTGTAAAAGACAAAATTTCCGGGAACCGGTAAACGCTTGCTGGTTCCCGGAAATTTCGTCTTCTACATCTCGTCTTTCAACATCTCGTCTTCTACAACTCGTCTTCGGAAAACTCGTCTTTTAAACATCTCGTCTTCGGAAAACTCGTCTTTTGGATGCGATTTTGTAAACGCACTTTTCAAAAGACAAGTTTCTCCTATTTTTTGACTAAAACAATGTATTGAAAACCTTTTTTTACCTAAGCCTAAGCAAAAGCCAAAAATCAAGCAAAATTTTTATCATGATAAACTTTTATTAAATGATTTATTCAAAAAACTGAGAACCTAAGCCTAAGCAAAACCTAAAAATCAAGCAAAACTTTATCATGGTAAATTTGTATTTAATGATGCTTTTTGAACTGAAGAGTAAAAACCTTATTTTTTTCTAAGCCTAAGCAAAACCCAAAAATCAAAGAAAATTTTATCATTGGGGTGGAAACTCGCATTTTTGAAAGTACGTTTACAAAATCGCATCCAAAAGACGAGTTTTCCGAAGACGAGATGTTTAAAAGACGAGTTTTCCGAAGACGAGATGTAGAAGACAAGATAATGAAAGACGAGTTGCAGAAGACGAATTTTCTAGACACCAAATCTACCGTATTTCTACCCATCAAACTGACGGAAAATTTGCCGTCATTTTTGATGGGTACACATAATTTGACCAGCGTAGGAATTTTTGACAACATTTGACTTTCTTACAAATAATCTTTTGGTAAAACGACCTTCGGGTAATTTAAAGTTCGGGAAAATTGACCCTCGGATTTATTTTTTCTAAGCCTTAGCAAAACTTAGAGATCAAGATAGATTGATCGATGGCCATTTGGTATGAATTTTAAATTACCAAATGTCATTTGTCAAAATTTATTTTACTGAAAGATTTTTTGGAGTGAAAAAATTATTGTTAATTGTCTAATCCGCCCATTCTGCGCATCAATATGGAATTTGCGGTGTCCGGAAATTTAAACGCCAGCACCTGATCGCCGAGCATTTAACCGCCAGCATTAGACCGCAGGATTGCATATAAATTTTATGCAAATTTTGTTTTCTTCCACCTACAGAGAATTATGACAACACAGCAATAGGACAGATAAATTTCCAGAAACTATTGTGAACTCCCCGCAATAACATTAATGCGTGTGCATCATCTTGGTCGAAAAATTTTCCTCGTGACAAAAAAGAAAGCATCTTTAACAACACACTGTTAATTATGTATTTAGTTTTAGTTTTTACAAAACAAAGTATTAAGTTCTATTCATACTTATGACAAAACGTCCTTTGGACAAAGTCCAAAGGACAAAAGTCCTTTGGACTTTGTCCTTTGGACAAAGTCCAAAGGGAAAAGTTCTTTGGACTTAGTCCGTTGGACAAAGTCCAAAGGGAAATGTCCAAAGGACAACGTATTCATACTTATTGTCCTTTGGACTTTTCCCTTTGGATTTTGTCCTTTGGACTTTGTCCAAAGGACAAATTCTGAGTAGCGTTCATACTTCGTCCAAAGGACAAAGTCCAAAGGACGTTTTGGCTTTGTCCTTTGGACTTTGTCCAAAGGACGTTTTGTCATAAGTATGAATAGTCCTTTAGTCTTTTACAAAACAAACTATTAAATATAAATTTTTTTGTTTAATTTTTAGGTTTTGCTTAGGCTTAGAAAAAAAAAGGTTATCTTAAAAAATAAACCATTAAATTTATCATACAAATTTAGTTTGATTATTTTTTAGGTTTCGCTTAGGTTCAGGAACAAAAAGTTTTTCTCATTAAAGAACTAACCATTCACTAAATTTTTTCTTTGATTTTAGGATTTGTTTAGGCTTAGGAAAAGTTTTTGACTAGTCGTTTACTGCTAAAAGAACATTACTTTGTTTAATTATTTTATTGAAAACATTTTTTTATATTTTGTGGAGTTTTTTTATTTTTGGGGGAGTTTATACTTAGTACCTTGGTGGGGAGTTTTAACGGGTTTTTTTAAAGTAACGCGTACTGTGTTGATCTAATGCTCGGCGGTCAAATGTTCGGCGTTCAAGTTCACGGCGTTCTAATGCTGGCGGTCTAATGCTCGGCGATCAAGTGTTGTTGTTCAAGTTTCCTAAAATCGAATTTGCAGAAATTAGTGGCAAAGTCGGAGTCGGAGAAATTTAATGTTTGCTTCATGGACCCATCTACTTCATGGACCATGGAATGCGTGTTCGGAAAAAATGGTTCCTGGAACTTTCGTCTTTTACATTTCGTTTTTAAACATCCAGTCTTCTACGTCTCGTCTTCAAAAACTTGTTTTTTGAAATAAAGACGACCTTGTTGTTGTAAAAACAAATTATTTCCAACTATAACCGTAGGTAAAACCTAACTTCTTTGTAAGCCTAAGCAAAACAAAAAATTAAACAATGCTTTACTGCTGTAAATTTCTATTTAATGATGTTTTCGGTAGATTCTGATTTTCAGCGCGCCAGTGGTAATTTTAAGCGCGCTGAAAAATCTGAAACTTTATCATGATAAAGTTTAGCTTGATTTTTAGGTTTTGCTTAGGCTTAGGAAAAAGAAAAAAAGCGTTTAAAAGTGTTCAGCTCACAAAAAAGGCGTTTTCGCTTAGTTTAACTGGATTTAAAAAATGATTTTTCAGCGCGCTGAAAAATTAGCTCGCTGAAAATTAGAAACTTCCGTGTTTTCTAATTATAGACTAAAAACCGTATTTTTCTAAAACCTAAGCGAAACCTATGATTTAGTAATTTTTATCATGATAATTTTTAGCCGCGTGACACCTTATTTTTTGTGTGGAAAGAATTGGAAACAGGAGGTAGAGTAAATAGCTAAGGTATAACCTAAGTAACCAACCTATTTTTTCTAAACCTTACAACCATCAATCATGGTTGACACTCATAAAGTGTCGGTCCGGATTTTTGACAGGATTATTTTTTTATAATCAGTAAATATTAATTAATTTTGAGTAAATTTAAGTACTAAACTTAACAAATTTATGTATTTGTACTGATTTCTTATTCAAAAAAATTCCTCGAATAATCAGATTAATCAGTTTGAGTATTTTTACTTTGTAAAAACCGATCTGTAACCGTCAAGGTTGTAGTCAACCTTGATGGTTATAGGTAGTCAACCTTGAGGAAGGGTCTATAATCATGATTTCATGTGGAGACACCGAGGTAATAATAGCCCAAGCTACACTGAAGTCAGTCAAAGGGTGGAACATTTTTGTCAAAATGGAAATACATAAATCATTTTTTTAAAAAAACAATGCATTAAAACACACTTTAAAATTTGATTTTAGAACAAAAATATATTTTGATATTATAAATCGTCTATCTAAAAAGTAAATTTACCTAGCCGGATAAACGAGCAACACCTTGTCATTATAGAATAAAGCAGACGCCACTGTCGTGATAACATTTTTATTTAACAGCAAAAGCACACTTAAGAAGCATCTTATTGTCAGAATTGAATTATTAACTAGCCTTGAAAAATGCTCTAAGAATAGAGCAGGAAAAAGGGGCGATTTTTCCCCGGGCGTATGTTTAGACAGAAAAGATGTAGACTAGTCTGAGATGGACATTATGTGGACTATAGGAAATTTGCATTTGGTTTGGCCAGCTGCTCACTAAATAAAAATTTCTACGATATGATAATGATTTGTTTATACATTGATCTAATCACACAACACTGTTGCATTTTTTTTTTAGTTTGATGAAATTTCAATTGAAAGAATCATACTCACAGCAATTTTCGACAAGCGCAAAATCGCCACATTTCTATTAAAAGGTTATATTTGCATGTGTAAGAAACAACTATAAATTTAAAAAAGTCGCGATTTCGCGCTTTGTCAAAGATTGCTGTGAGCATGATTTTTTCAATTAACATTTCATCAGACTAAAAAAATGCAACAGTGCTGTGTGACTAGTTCTATGTATAAACGAATCATTATCTTATGGTAGAAATTTTTATTTAGTGAGCAGCTGTCCAAACCAAATGCAAATTTCCTATAGTCCACATAATTGTCCATCTCAGACTAGTCTACATCTTTTCTGTCTAAACATACGCCCGGGGAAAAATCGCCCCTTTTTCCTGCTCTATTCTTAGAGCATTTTTCAAGGCTAGTCTACCACTTTTTTTTGAATTAAATTAAAAAATAGCCTAATAAACTATAGTTTTAGCTGCGCAATGACATATGTTTATAATCATTCCGTTGCCGAGATAAAATAAAAAAAAATAATGAGAAGAAGATGAATTTAAATTACAAAATTAACCCACGTTGTTTAATTATAGTTAGTGCGGTTCAGATGCGCTCCAGACAAAGTTTACCTACGTTCTCTAAATATAGTTGGCGCGATGCCGTGCGCCAATGATTGCAATTATAATTTTTAAAGTAAAAATAATAATAATAATAATAAGATGATGAACATGAATAACAAAATTTACTCACGTTGTCTAAGTATAGTTGGCGCGGTGCCGTGGGTTAAATTGCAGTTGGCACCCCGCACCACCGATGATTAGCGGCGCGTGGCGCTCCCGCGCCACCGACGCTTATTATTATTTTTTAATAAATAAAACTTTGAATTAATTTTGTCATCAGTAATGCAAGAATTAAAAAAAGTACTCTGTTGTTTTTGCCGTTTTCCGCGCGGTTGAAGCAGATGGCGCTGGGAACTGGCGCCGTTTCTGCCACCAATTAAAACCGGTCTGCTATTTTTGTGCGGTTTTTATGAGGGGATGTTGGTTGTCTGCTCTGTACAATCCTTATTGTTGCCAAAAGGCTGTTATTGTGCGGTTGGGAGTTTTTATTTGTCTAATTTTCAATTTTTTATTTTGATCAATAAATCGATAACAAGGACCTAAATGAAAAAAGTGCTTCCTAAGAAAGTTGCGTAATTCCTTCTTCTTTCTAATGAGCCCATGTTTATTTTTGATCAATCAGTAACGAATGAGGAATATCGTTTTTAAGAATGGAGCGTTGGAATAATAATAATAAGAAGAAGAAGAAGAAGAAGAAGAAGAAGAAGAAGGTTCTGAATTTCAAAATTTACCCACGTTCTCTAATTATGGTTGGCGCGGCGCCACGGGGCTAAATCGCCCCGTGGCGCTCCCGCGCCACCCATGATTTGACAGAATTAATAATTATTATTATTATTTATTTGATGCAATAAATGTAAGTCTATTTAATCTAAAGTTAAATCAAAGTGTTGAAAACTCTCAAAATGTAAACGAAGCAGGTAAACTATGGAACCGAAGTGTGCTCCAAATCTTTTTGCGCTTTATATCTACTAAAACTATTAAAATAAAACCTCATACGTTTCGGTTAAGTCATACTGTAATTAAATTAATTCAAAAGAAAAATCGGGCGTATAAATTGTTCCGTCAAAATGACCAATTACAGTTTAACAAAAGTTTAAAGAATTGCAAAAGAAGTGTCGGCAGCAAATAGCTAGAGCTAAATCAGAAAGTATTAAACAAAGTTTCCAAAAGGTTAGAAATCAGGCAGAGTTTTGGAAAACTGTTAAGTTCCTAAGAGGTACTCCTAACGAACCACTACCAGCTTTCTGTGAAGATGATGGTTCTTATGCGGTTAGTAATTTCCAAAAAGCTGAGGAGCTTTGTAACAAATTTAGCAGGTTCTGGAATCGGAACGACTCAGGTGCGATTAATATACGTGTTGAACCTGCATCTGCAGACCATTTATGTGAAGAAGATTTTGTTTATTTAGAACTTATTAAGTTACGACCTAATTCTTCCCCTGGTCCAGATCAACTACACCCAAGAATGTTAAAGATGTGTGCACCTTATCTTTCAAGTTCTCTCACTAAATTAATTAACCGTTCGATTTTAGACTGCTGCTTCCCAGAACCTTGGAAACAAACTTCAATCACCCCTGTACCCAAAAAATCTACAGAAATTACATCAAACGATTTTCGTCCTATTTCACTAACAAGTGTGGTTTCAAAAATATGTGAAGCACATATTATCAAAATCTTAAAGTTTTATTTAGATCCACTACTTTCTATTATTCATTATGGTTTTCGCAGATGCCGAAATACAGTTGACGCTTACTTATGTTTGAATAATATATTCGCAGCGGTTTTGATTTTTGTAGGTCAAGTGGTGCTTCAACTAAGGTTGTTGCTGTTTTTTTTATATTAGTAAAGCGTTTGACTCAGTCCCTCATCAAACTCCAATAAAATGTTTTCAAAATGAATTCGGTGTTTGTAATAGTATTCTAAGTTATATTAAATCTTATCTTTCAGGTCGCTATTTTAAAGTTAAAGTGGAAAATACTTTTTCAAGAGAGATGCCTGTCTTAAGTGGGGTTCCGCAAGGGTCAAATTGGGTCCTTTACTTTATATAGCTTATTGCGATTCTTTAGGATCCTTAGTTTTATCAACAAATTCTAAACTAATATTATATGCCAATGATCTGTGTCTTATACAAATCAGAATAAATTTGCTCTTAACGATGACATCAATTTAATAAAGACTTATTTTTCAGATCGCTTTCTAATTTTCAGCAGGTCTAAAACTAAATACATTATTCTTTCAGTGGGGAATCAAAATACTTTTTTAAAGGTTGATCTAAAGCTTAGCAATCATATAATTGAGAGGGTTAAAAATTATAAATATTCGGGATTGACTGTAGATGAGCGTTTGTCTTTGAGCAAACATATGGGAATTAAAAATGTGGCATTACGTAAATCTACTGGTGCCTTAACTAAACTGTTAGGTAAAAATGTTAGTTCTAGAATTTTTAATCAAATATTTTTAAGTACAATCTTTCCATCATAGGCATATGGACTTGCAGTTTATTACCCAGTGTTTCAAAAAGACAAAATTTTTTTAGATAAAGCACTTAAATCTGGTCTCCAAATGATTTGCAAAAACTATGTCAATTCATATGAACACCTACAACATCTAAGTGGAATTCCTTCGATTGGATTAACTGCAGCAAATTGTCGAACAAGGCTCATTTATTCGTATCATCATGAGTTTAGAATTCCGCCACATGACTATTTCTATTTGACTTCAACCCATAATCTCAGAAGGTCTCAACGTTTGCAAAATAATCGTCATGAGTATAAACTTCCTACTAAGTCTCTGAATCGTTCAAACTTTTCTGCTTTAAGGCAATGTATTAGACTTTGGAATAGTGTAAATACAGATTTGTGTGAACTTAACAAAAAACTATTTTATTGTCTCATGCGTGATTCTAACTTTTTGCATGATCTTTTAGGAAATATTTCTTTTTATAATATGATATAACATTTTTACTTCTTTGTATAATATTCCTTAATTATTATGTTTATATGTATTTATTTTTTGCAAATCTTGAAATACTTCAGCCAATTTGTTTTAGGGTGCCGATCGCTTATCTTCCATGGGAGTCGCGAATCCTAATGGGACAAAAGCGGTTGGTGGGCTGACTTTTTGGTTTAATGTATTTCATATTATTACTAGTCTTCTGTTTCGTGGTGCATACAAAATCAATGCAATGTGTCTATTGCTTATGTGTGTCCCTGCTTAGACGAAATAAAATATAATACAATACAATACAACACAATATTAAAGCTTTAAGATCTTCAATATTGAAAAAAAGTATTTCAGCAGGTTACGGTTTTTTTTACTGATTATGTGTTGGATGCAATGTGATGAAAACTTATTCCACAATGAATAAATTAATGTGCATGTCCCACCGAGCTCAGTAGCGGAGCGTCGCTTTTCGAAGTTCAAAAGCAACCCTCAAACCTTTAAAGCTCGCCGTATTTTGATACTAATTTAATGATTAGCTCGTTCCGTGACCGTGATGACCTTTTTCATTGTTACAACTGTGAAAACTTCACACAAAAAAATGCGTCGCTTTTCGAAGTTCAAAAGCAACCCTCAAACCTTTAAAGCTCGCCGTATTTTGATACTAATTTAATGATTAGCTCGTTCCGTGACCGTGATGACCTTTTTCATTGTTACAACTGTGAAAACTTCACACAAAAAAATGTTAAACAAGTTAAAATTTTAAAAGTTAAAAAAGTCAAAATATTTTTTTAAATTTTAAAGCAGAATTTTAATACATGGTTTTTTATCCTTGCAGTGTAAAGGCATTAATTTTGGAAAAATTCTGTTTAAAGCCACTCACAGATTGTCTTTCAGTACAATGGAAAGTGAATCTAGATCAAAATCAAAAATTTGGTGAGATGATTTCGCACGAGAAGCAGAAAATAAAAAACAGTTAAGAATTAAATTTTGTCCAAAATCGAATCCGTTACGTTGAAAAACAAATATTCTGATTTTTTGGAATAAAACTTAAAAGTACACTCCACACTCACACTGTCTGTAGACCAGAATTACAATATTTACAATTTAATATTTAAACTTTTTGTGGGAACTAAAATTACGCAGTGTTCATTAATACACTATGTAAACCGAAATGCTATCAGGTAGCGTCAAATTCAAAAAAAAAACAAACGCATTTTTTTGCTTGATTTTGGAATACTTTAGGATGTTCCAAACGGCCTTAAATTTTTGATAATCTTTTGAAACTGCAAATTTTAATTAATATCGGTCCATAAATAAGCAATTTCTGATTTTGAAAAACCACCAAGCAAGCAGTCCATTTACAATGATTTGGAATGGCTAAAACATAACTTAAACTAAAAAAAGTCCTCTTAAAATTAAAAACTAAGTGCTGTTTGTTTAATTTTTGTTTAAATTTATATTAATTATTTTTAATTTCGCTTATTTTTTCAAAACTAACCGCAATTCATTCTTGTTTGTTGCATTATTTTTATATTTGTTGCAAATAAAAAATTAAAAAATTTAATTAACATTATTATGAAAACAAATAGCAAACTGTCTTATCTTTTCCAGAAAAAAGCAAAAAAATTAAGCGGTCATTATGTTAATTTAATTTATGTGTAAGAATTATAAAAATTAAATGTAAAAACTTTGCTTGTTAGATTTCTCGCTTCCAGACAGCATTTGAGTTCAATTCCGAACCCATGGCTCATGGCTCCAAACTCATAGATGTCTTAAAGAAGATGAAATGTTAGTTTAGTTTTTAAACTTAAACTTTATTGCAGTTTATAACAAGCAAATATAACAATATTGTTTACAATCATACTTGTTTATAAAAAATTATATATGTATTTCAAAAGCAATTTAAGTACAGTACTTAAATTCTTAATTTTAGTACTTGAGAAAAGCCCTAATTCCACCGGAGAAAATAGCCTAATTCGATTACGAGAATAGTATCAGTAAAATTTAAAAAAAATGTTTTTTTTCAAAGAATTTTATGTTTTAGTAATTTGCATCATTTGATTTATTGCACTTTCACATTATATAAAAAAATTCACAAGACAGTCCAAGATAATATAATATTTGAAGACAGATGACAAATCAAGGCTGCTTGTTTATACCCTGTAGATTTAAAAATCGCATCGAAGATCAAGAGCGAAATTAGATTTTTAATTAATTTTAAACTATATTTTTTATTTTTGTAAAAAAAAAATTTAACTTTAATATTACATTTATTCATTGTATGTTTTTTTCTTTTAAAACAATTTTAACAATATAAAACAGTTATTTTATTTTTCATTCTGGCAATTTTTAACTCTTAACAATTATTTCCAAAAACACACTTTTACAACAAAAAGGCAGTAAATTTTATGTACACAACTGCTGTTGTTTATTTCCTATCAAAATACTATAATTTTATCAATTCAAAATTTATTAAAAAATTTAAGAAATTTAAATAATTTTATATATGTATTTATTGTGTTAATAGTAATTACAGTAATTAATAGTAATTATTGTAGTTAAAAGTTTTTTATTAATATTTTAATACATAACTAACTGCGGTAATTAGTAAAAGTAACTGATTGTAACTTGTTTACTTAAATCTTTAGGGTTTTTTAAATAAAATTCTACCCTTTTTATTAGAAAACTATAATCGCGTGACATTTACGGTCATTTTCTTGCATCTTATTTTCCATGAAAATTCAGGTAAAAACAATAAGTTTTTTGTTTAAACATTTAATCAATGCATTAAAATAAAACTAAAAGTGTATTTTTATTCTTTTTTAATAATTTTAATTATCTGGGGTTAAATTGTTCTTAATAAATATTAACATAAAAACACCTTTCTTTATTTTAGAAAGGTCATATCTCTTGAACTGTTTAAGATTTTTATTTTGCAAAAGGAGTAAAAGTTTATTAAAAGTGATCAATTTAGTTCGAAAGTTGATGATGTAGTAATGCGTCGTATCAGCACAATTCCAGTGTAACACAAGAACAAATTTAGCACCAGTTAATTTCAGCATTAGTTAAAATAAGCATTGCGTTAATAACGTATGGTTTTACTTGGTAAACTTTAATACACCGCAAAAAATTGTTAAGTTTTGTTAAACAATCAAAAACAAATTAAAGCATTTATTCATTGTAAAGGGAAAAACATAAAGATTTCAAGCTATTCATCATGATACATTAGTTTTACACGTTTAAATTTGAGTCCACTAGAACTTCCTTTTTACTCGCCCCGTGGGTGCAGACCTTTTTTCCACGCACGGCTACTTCAGAAATTGCGAAATAACCAATAAAACTGTAGGCCAGAAGTACCAACGGGGTGCTAAGCCAGTGACAAACATTTCGCAGGAAGAATATTTCTTCGTAGATTTTTAACAGCTTTGAAGCGAAGCTGTCCAGGAGGAAACACCATGCGAAAATAGCGTAGGCGAACACCAGACCACCTTTAATAAAAGAAACACGTTATAGAATTTAAAAAGCCCTCAAATGGTGGATTGACTACTATTTGTAATTTACAGTACAGCTACATGGTGGATTGGCTACTATTGTACACCTCCCTGGGAATACAAGTGGGAGGAGCTAAAAAGGACTCAATTGCCACGTTCTTTTGAGATCTTTTTTTTCAGCGCTCATTGGCTGAAAATAATTTTATAGCATCATAATTCTGTGGAAGTCTTTAACTCTGATCACATTCTGATCAAATGCAGGTTTTAGACCATTGTAAAAATTACTGGAATTAGTTTACTTTTTAGCACTTGAAATTTTTTAGAAATTTTATATTTTACCTTTTTAAAATTAAAAAAAATAAATTATAAGGAAATTTTTGAAATAATAAGCACAATTTTTACTTATATTTTCTATAAGCCGTAAAGAATGTTGGAAAACTACAGTATGCTCTTTATTGTATAACATCATACTCTTTATTGTTAGGTAATATAAAACTATTTAATTATTTTTATAGCAAAGAATTTGGAGTTTTAAATTTTTGCTGATAATGTGAGTTTAAGGTAGAACACCACAGTTAGATTTTGACGGCAGATCCTTACTAATTAATTTTTACTAAAGTAATTGTAAAATACATGTCAAAAATACAAAACATTAATAAAAATTATTATCAAAAATATTCTATTTTTTCTTTTTCAATTCAGCGTATCTTGAATAATAAAACACGTTTTTAATTAAAAAGCTAAAAATTAAAAAAAAATTTTTTCGACGTTAGAATTATGGCCCAGCCAAGACTCTATCTCAAGGATCGAGGATCCAGGGACGACGTACTAACCACTCGGCTACTGGGTCAGCTCACATTTTTCACTTAAAAGCCACTTCTAAAGAAACGGTTCAAAATGTAGTTTCTCGTCGTCAATTAAAAAAAATT
Organism: Microlaimidae sp. YZB2_3; assembly: GCA_030248175.1. Taxonomy (NCBI): domain Eukaryota; kingdom Metazoa; phylum Nematoda; class Chromadorea; order Desmodorida; family Microlaimidae; species Microlaimidae sp. YZB2_3. The sequence continues at coordinate 15,269 of JASAMX010021611.1, forward strand.
AAACGAAAATTAAAAAAAAATTGATTCTCTCAGATTTTAATGAAAGTTTGGAAATAGTTAGACACAAGTTTAATGAATACTTTGAATTATATTTGATTAATAAACTAATTCAGGATTTTTTTATTTGATTTTTCTTTTAAAAAGATCAATTTTTTAATTTTCTTCAAATTTTGAATTACGTTTTACTCCAAACCACATCTAAAAGTTGCCCCCTATTTTTCTTTAACTTTCTATAAAATTGCGGAAAAAGCTGACTGAATCAAATTTTTTAAATGGCCAAAAACTGTTTTTTGAGCTTTAGATTCATTGAAATATATCTCAAAATAGAACAAATGGTAAACAATGAAATTATTACCGTTAGATACATCATAATCTGAGCTTTCGATCGCACTTTACTTTTGTCGCACAAAAAATAATATCTAAGTTGATATCTAACTTTTAGTGAAATTCGTCATAACTGTGGTGTTCTACCTTAAACAAAAATTGCGAACTAACGATAAATATTATTGTGTTGTGAATAAATTATTTTTGATTTATATTCAAATTTTTCTCGTTTATAGCACAAAATATACCACAATGGGCCGAAATTTGCAGCACCGGTTCACTAGCTTTTGTCAGTTTACTCAATTTGTTAAAATGATTATAAACGTATAACGTATAACCATTGCTTTAGAAAAAAGTGCTTTACGCTT
>JASAMX010021612.1:0-13122 GCA_030248175.1 Microlaimidae sp. YZB2_3
GTTGGCAGATCATAAATGCAAAAAACGTTCTTCATATAGGCACAAATAGTATACATGACAAATTTGAGTACGCTGAAAATTCTAACGTGAAAGCTATATGTTATACATCGGAATTGAAATCTTTGCTGTTCGAGTTGCCTACCAATATGCCAATCATGATATGTCATCGACCACAAAGCTGAAAACATTACAATCAATGAAGCTTCCCAATGTCATTTTGTGCTTAAATAACAGAATCAACAAAACTAAAGGTGAACCCATTATGGATTTATTTTAGGTGGAAAGCTCAATAACTTTAAAAATTTTTTTTTATCATATGAAGCTGAATAATTTTAAAAAAAAATTGTTATGGATATAAAGATTGCGTGTAAATTTCAATTTTAAAGTTATGCAAAGAGATATTTTCAGAAATTAATTCAAAATCCATAGCATACTAAAAAAATTACCCACAGCACAGCTCAAACACATTTAGTACCCCGATGGAGGCACATGTGGGACGCGTCCCATGAACACTTTCAAGTGCTTTAATTAAAGGATTTTTTTCAACGTGTGGGGTCTAATTGGGGCACATAATTGGCACATTTAAGCCTGGTTCATGGTGTGTCCGAAGTGTCCAAAGGATTCGTCCAAAGGACAAGATCTAAAAAAAAGTCCAAAGAAAATTTCTTAAACCTGTTCATACTTTTACAAATGATAAATTCAAAAGACTTTTGGACAATCCAAAGATGTCCTTTGGGTTTAGAAAATTTGAAAAGATTGTCCTTTGGACAAAGTGTGAACGCCTCGTTAAATACTGTATGTGTCCAAAACTGTCCAAGACGCAAATTAAAATATTTTACCTTTGTTTTGGCTGTCAAACATTGGATTGACAACTTTGGATTGTTCAAACGACAATTTTGGATTATTCAAAAAACTACTTGGGATTGTCCAAAGAAAATTATAAATTGACAATTTTGGATTGTTCAAAGGAGAATTTTGGCTTGCGAAAAATTGTCATTTAAGCGTTGTTTTTTAAACTGTCTTTTGAACTATCCTTTCGTTTTTGTCCTTTGGCACTTTGGACGAAGTATAAACCAAGCTCTAGAGCACTTGCAAATTAGAATGTGCTATGATTAGTCCTCTTTTATTCTCAATTAGTCAGCTCCCTAATAAGGGTGATATTGACTTAATTATAAAAGCCCTAATGTATTAGTTCGGTCACCAATTTGAACTTAGAACAACATACTGATTAAACAAAATATTGCACACCATTATTACTGTAGTTTCATATTGCGCATCATTGTAGTTACATGGTTTTTTGTAAATAATATTATGTTTTTGATAATGATATTCCATATCGTTAAAAATACTGCTACTTGACGACACTTGCCTCTATAATAGCAGCTGTGTTGTCATTTTTGTACATGGCAATTTATGCCAGTGCTCACAGAAGGGCAGCTTATTTTGTTTTGATTCGGCATGGGTTTAAAGTAAAGATAAATTTTTTCAACAGAATCTTATAAACTTACCAGATCTTAATTCTTGCAATCACACTGTTAAAGAGCACACAAAATATTTTTAATGGTATTTTTTTTAAAGCTGCGAAACTTAATATCAGTGACGCGCTTGTGGAAGCTTTGCATATTGTGTCGTTAAATTATGCAAAACGAATTAACGTAAGTTTTTTCTTATTTTTTACAACAATATTTTAACCTAGTTTTCCAAGCAAACTATATTCAATGTATTGAATTATTTTTTTGTTGTACGCAAAAACAAAAGTTTTTGCAAAAAGAAAGCTAAGATTGTGGTTCATGTTGGTCCCTGATGTGAAGTAGGGAAACTGACTTAATTTCGGCCACTTTTTTTTTATTTTTTTGAATAAGTTTTTACTGGCTTTTCCAATCAAGCCAAAATTTGGCCTAAAAATCAAACAATAGCTATATTTGTTGTTCCAGTGCAAAATTTGAATATTTCTGTTACACTTAAAAATCAGTGAATGTTTAAACTTTTTTTTAAAGTGGCCGAAGTTAAGGCGCGTGCCATTTATTTCGGGCACCTACAAAAAACTGGCCATAACTATTGCTTAAACGAACAATAAAAATTTCTAGAGGTTGCAAATTTACCCTTAGGTATTGTTCTTGGTACATATAACTTAATTTTTCCCGTTTGCGAACTTTAATAGTTATTAGCAAGACTTTAAATAATTATGTCAAAACCTTAAAAAAACAAGTTTTAATAATTTGATTTTTTGTTCAATTTTTTTTTGGCTTAAAAAACGTCAAAACAAAGTCAAACGAGCAAAAAAATTCTTTATAAATACGGTAGTACAATGATATTTAAAAACAGCAACAAACGGCAGGTTCTTCCACCTAAATTTTCAGGTGGCCGAAATTAACGGAATCTTAAAATGCACAGTTAGTTAAACGCATTGCAAAATAATTTTGAAGAAAATATCAAAACATGAAAATTAACAACATTGAGCCTTAAATAGAAGATATTTTAAGGTTATATATTGCTTTGTTCTAAATTTGATGCAGTTTAAACACAAAGCAAAAATTAGGAAAATCACAAAAAATTCACTTTTTGTATGAAATGTTGATAATGTAGAATATCAAAAATAAAAAACTTTTGCAAAAACACTTTATTCAACATTAGTCCAGTTACTTTTGTGCTAGTTCTTTTGTGTTTTAAAAATAAGCCAATTTTCTAACACCCTAAATTGGTGGCCGAAATTAAGGCGTGGCCGAAATTAAGTCAGTTACCCTACCTAATATAATCAATTGTCTTTTTAATAAAAAAAACTAAGTTTTAATTTTATACGACAAGAATAAGTAATTTGTCTTATTTTAGTTAAAATTAAAAAAAAAGTTTAGTCCAATTTAACAAAAATAGCATAGAGTTTGCGGCCACTTTTGGGAAAAATGGCAACATTCCTCGAATATTTTCTCTTTTTTTTCAAAATACTCAAGAATTCTAATCTTATAATGGTGGCAGAGCAGAAAAAAAACAACTTATGTAATTTCATCGATTGTTCTTCACAATTTAGCATTTGGACACAAAAGAATACGACGCTTTAATATCAAAAATGGGTTCTCTGGAGGAGTTGACCGACTACTTGATGTCGCAGTGCCGTGACATCGTGGAGAGTTGCCGATCCATGAAAAAAGTGATCGACTGCTGTAACGGGAGTGTCGTGTGGGATCGGATACACGGCAGTTGCGTGGTTCTGAAGGCGAGTTTACTTTAAAACTATTGAAGTACTATCGACAATAGATTTCTTAAAGCGCAATTTGCGTTTTACCAGAAAAGTATTGAAAAATGCAATTTGCTTTTTTTCTGCCTCTGTTTAGCTTATTTAACTAGGTTTTTTTTTCAAATTAGTTATTTTGGAGCAAAAATTCCAGGGTTTAACTGAGTTTAAAATATGCAAATAAAATCTGGCTGACCTCGATAATTGCTGTATTGAATCGACAATTTAACAACAAAACCATTCAAAATTACTAACTCAGGCGGTTTAATAATAAAGATCAAAGCCTGTATTTTAATACTGATTTATGAAATTTTTTAATTTGAAACCCAAATGCTAATTTTTTTAGGCTAAAATTGGTTAATTTTTGTATGTTTTGCGAAAAGGTGGAATTAAAAAAATTCTGCGTTTTTATTTGTTTTTTTTTTAAACGTGTTTATTGCACAATTTAGTTGGTCTCCTCATGTCTGCATTTTAATTTTCGACGTCAACCAGATATAATTAAACTGAATTTTTTGTATATTCCGTTTAAGTTGACCATAATGTTTGTTTATTTTGTTAAATTTAAAAGTAAAAATAAGGTCACCAAACAGGCGTGAATCTAAGAAGTGGACGCACAAATGTTGTATTGAGGCAAACTTCCCTTTTTTTTGCTAAAATAACAGAAAACCTGGCAGGATCTTTTTAGCATTTTTTTAGACATTTTCTGATGCAGCTTTTAGGTTTAATAATACTAGTCTTGAAAAATACTGTCAAATGGATTAAGAAGGTTTTGCCAGCGTTGAATCGAGTATATTTATAATTATATAAATTGATAAATTAAAGAAGCATTAGTTTAAAGGTAAATCGCCTCAAAGGGAATATATCAAACTAGTATGGAGACAGGATTACAAATCAACTTAAAACTACCAAAGAAATCTGAACTAACAACACCCATGATAAGATTTATTAATGATTTTGACAACAACATAAAGGTAATATTTTTTAAATCTAATATTTCAATGCTTTTTTATTCTTGTATTTAACGTAAGAAAATAAAAGTAGAACATTTGCTATACAAAGCATTATTATTATTATTAAATAAAAATAATTCTGAAGTCTTAATATTTGTTTTTCCGCGTAAAATTTTAAAACATTCAAAAAGATCAAAAATATTGCGTAAATTTTGTAGTTTTTTTTAATTTTAAAATTTTAAACTTTCTTCGTAATTTATATATGTTAAATCACATCTTTTGTATAGTCTTTTTGTAAATTTTTTTGAACACCTTCAATTATTTGATTGTCATTTTGCTAACAGGGATTCCAAATAACACTTGCATATTCGACTGTCGGTCGTACATATGCATTGAAAGCACGAATCAAAATATTGATGGAATTGAATAAAAATTTTGAAAAATTAATCCTAATGTTTTAAAAAACCTTTTTAGTAATAAATTTGCAGTGTTCTCTAATTTTTAAGTTTTCCGTTAAAGTAACACCTAAATCTTTTACAGTTTTCGTTTTTTAAGTAATGTTTAATCAAGCCTACAGTTAAATTTACAGTCCTGTTGTTTTGTGCCTATATGAAGAACGTTTTTTGCATTTATGATCTGCCAACGACAGCTGCCCTGTTTTTACCATTTTAAAATTCTGCCCAATTCGTTTTGTAATTCTTGACTTTTTTCCATTTGATTGTCTGATGAAAAACTAGTAAAAGCTTTCGCATTGTCAGCGAGAAGTTTAAATTTAGAAAAATAAATTTCATTTATGTAAATTAAAAACAAGAACCTTGAGGAACTGAACTTCGAACTGTATAAGATAAAGAAACCGAACTGTTTTACGAGAATTTTCAAAGATTTACCGGTTAAAAAAACTGAATCCATGCCAAAATTTTCGGCATACTCCAAGTTTATCCAGTTTGTACAGTAACTTTTGATGTCAGACCGTGTCAAATGCTTTTGCAAAATCTAAATAAACTATATCGGTAAACTGTTTGTTGTTTAATGACAAAGTCTAATCATTAAGAGTTTTAAGCAATTGAGTTATAGTCGAACTTTTGCCTTTAAAACCATGTTGACTCCTAAACAGAAACTTGGCGAAAAAAGCCAAAAGTTCGCTTTTACATTACTAGCTTTTCCATCGTTTTGCAAACAAACAACGTAGGAGACACCGGACGGTAATTTGATTTTTCACTTTTTGAACCTTTCCTGAAAATTCGCATTACAAAAGCAACTTTCCAATCATCGGGCAAAATACCTATGTCAAAAGATATTTTAAAAATTTTAGCTAAAGGTTCTGAAATGACAAAGGCCAATTTCTTTAAAAAACCAGCCGGCAATCCGTCAAGCGACATCTGGACAATTGGGCAATAGTCTTAATGCATTTCTAACATTTTTGACTGTAAAAAACATATTACCTAAAATACCTATTTTATTAACATTAAACTCAGGAAGATTTCCGTCGTCCTCAGCGAAGACGGAACTGAAATTTTTTGCAAAAGATTCTGACTTCTTACTATCACTTGTTATAAAACTACCATCATCGAATTGGAGGAATGGTTTCTTTTGTTTTAATCTTATTATCAACCAATTTATAAAAATTTTTAATATCGTTTGTGTCTAATATTTGTTGTTCTAAATCTGCATTGTATTTCTTATTTCTTAACCAACTGCTTATAATCAGTACATAATTTTTTTATAGATACGTTTTGCAAGAATACATACCCCGCCTTCCATTTGTAAATTACGATCACATCTAAAAACATCATACTTTCCTTCTCTATTAAAATTTGACAAGCTCTTACAAATTAAGTTTCTGATCTGTGTGAATTTATTCCTATTTTTCCCATTTTCAGGTTTTTCTTACTGAGTATGAAGACAGTCTCCCCTATTCTCCCGTCTCGTTCACCATAAAACCCGGTGGGAAAACTAAAATTTTTCTCAAGAAAACCGTCGTCAAATCCATTAACAACCCCCCGGAATACATTTGCAATGACAGTCGTGGCCTGGCCGATTACTACAATGCGGCGGTATGCAAGTACCGCTGCTATGTGGCCAACGCGGTGGAAATGACTCTTCCCTCAGGAAAAGTTTGCAGCCGCATTGGTGTTGGACTTAGAAAGATCGGGTCCAGCCTCCGCCATCCGTTGTGCAGCCCCTGGGAGTCCACACTGGAGGGGTTCCAGCCGGTCAACATGGAGAACTGCAGTCTCCGCTGCCCAAAGAGTTGCCGAGAGTCCGAATTCACCCTCCAAACGGACTGGATACCTTTCAGTCGCGATAAAATGGAGCTGGTACTGAAGGACAACCCTGCGGCAATAGAGGAACTAACGCGGAACAAAGCTAGGCTAGAAATCAAATACGAACCCCTAGCCATCAAGACTATCGAGCAAAAATTAGCCAAGACTTTTCTAGATGTCGTGGCTAACACCGGTGGCTACTTGGGTCTGTTCCTGGGCGGGTCCCTCTTGTCACTAATTCATGCGGTCCTTTTCGTGTTCGAATATCAATTGGCCAAAAATAAAGAAACAAACCGAAAGCAGAAGGTTTCTACCGTGATAGGATGATTTACGTTTATTTTATAATTGGAAAAATAAAATAAGTGAAAGATATAATTAGATGTGTAAACTAACAAAAATAAAAATATCCTTATATTTCACAAAAAAGTGGAGTATTCAAATAATTTCTCCTAAAGCTATCTAATATGTTTTTCCAACTTTTTAACAAGTGTGTCGAGTGTATGTAAGTGACTATTAACCCTTTGGGATTTTTTTATCCAAAAACATGCAACGTCAGTGCTGCCCTGTGTTAAACTCCGCTACCTGGCAGGTCGGAACGCGGAATTTAACACACTGCAGCACTGATGCGCAACACCTTCTGCGGATATGCAGCGGAATGAATCCCAAAGAGTTAACATGGTAGTAAAGCGAATGTTTTTACTTTTTTAAATTAAAAAAAAATTGGTTTCCATCAGAAGAAAGCCAGAAACGGCACATGATTGGCATGAAACTCTTATTGGTTTGACAGGAATGTAAAAAGCTTCAAGCGTCCCAAGTAAAAAATAGGATTTGCAAACAAATTATAGCAAAAAAATATAAAAACCGTCTGATTTGAAATTGGTATTGCAAATTGACGATTTTAATTAATTACGCTTCAATTTTCTGTAAATGTTTTAAATTTTTCAACAGCAGATTAAAAGGCATTTTTTATTACCAAATAAAAAAATTGTTTTTAAGAATAAAAACAAAAAAATTGGTAGTTTTAAAGTAAAAAATAAACAATTATGAAAATTATAAATATAATAAGAAATACATGTAAAGATAAAGTGCTAAATATAATTTGTAAAATATTAAAACAAATTAACCGCTTTATTATCAAAGACGCAAAGTTTTCAAACACCTTACATACTTAAAAAATAAAAACTATTGTTTTAATTAAAAAAAGCAAACAAAAAAATTTAGCATAAAATTTTTTACAATGCTTGCAGAATTTTATTTTGCATGCAAGTGTACTTAAAGAAAAATACTATTGCCATGATAAAGGAGTGGGAGTTCATGTAAAAGTTTTGTTTTGAACAAAACTGATAAGTTATTACGACTTGACTATTTTGGGACATGAGAGCCGTATTTTTTGGGACCAAAGAGCCCCAAAAAAGACACCTCAGAGCCTATAGAGAAAATCAAAGAGAGTAGGAGAAGGAAATGGTGGGACCTTAGAACTGGGTACCAAAGAGCCCAAAAGGGAGACCTATAGTGACAGAACTGTTTAGAAATAACGTTTACATGCGTAAATAGACATCGTAAGAGGGACCAAAAAAACCAAACGTAAAAAACCGTTAATAAAACAATTTTTATATATAAATTCTAGCAAAAGACGAAACAAAGTTTCGAAAAAAAGCCTTATATTAAATGGAATAGTATAAAGCTACATAAGTCTAAAAACTAAATGCCAGAAAAGACTGAAACAAGTCTCTTTAAAACCTGTAAATTAATAATAGATTTTGTGAAATTTTCAGAAAAACAAAACCGAATAAAAACAATACGTGTAAAAGCTTTAGTTTGCGTTTTTTAACCATTAATAAAACTTAATTCACATAAATTTTTCTCAAAGTAGATTAACGTTTACATGAGTTAACCAGCTGTAAATACCACAGTATTAGTTAAGTCACACATCGTCAAAACGATACAAAAAAGTATAACGCAAACGTCAGAGTAACCATGAAAAATTTCTGTCAAAATAAGTTATCACATTGCGCATTAAATTTTGTAATTTATCATTATTTTCGTATAAAGCAAAACGTACCGCCATATTAACGGCTTTTTAAAATCAAATATCAAGTTTTAAGTCCGAAAAACATTGAAAAATTCAGATTTAGTATAAGGCGACTTTTAATTTAACAAATACATTGACAGCTAATTTGTTTTATGTAATAAATAGAAACATTAAAGAAAAAGTCGCCTTATATTAAATCTGAATTTTTCAATGTTTTTCGGACTTAAAACTTGATATTTGATTTTAAAAAGCCGTTAATATGGCGGTACGTTTTGCTTTATACGAAAATAATGATAAATTACAAAATTTAATGCGCAATATGATAACTTATTTTGACAGAAATTTTTCATGGTTACTCTGACGCTTGCGTTATACTTTTTTTGTATCGTTTTGACGATGTGTGACTTAACTAATACTGTGGTATTTACAGCTGGTTAACTCATGTAAAAGTTAATCCACTTTGAGAAAAATTTATGTGAATTAAGTTTTATTAATGGTTAAAAAACGCAAACTAAAGCTTTTACACGTATTCTTTTTATTCGGTTTTGTTTTTCTGAAAATTTCACAAAATCTGTTATTAATTTACAGGTTTTAAAGAAACTTGTTTCAGTCTTTTCTGGCATTTAGTTTTTAGACTTTTGTAGCTTTATATTATTCCATTTAATATAAGGCTTTTTTTCGAAACTTTGTTTCGTCTTTTGCTAGAATTTCCGCCTTTTAATGCATTGAATTCAATGTCATTTATTAAAGATATAAAACATTAAAAAATTTACTTATTGTAAAAGAAACGTCCTTGTCTCCTCATGATATGAATACAATTATTTTCATATCCAAAACTTTAATGTAATTTTAAGCAGTATACTATACAAAAATTAAGTCTGGGTAACTCCGTAAAATTGTATGGAACCTGAAAGAACCATATAAAATAGTGTGTTTATCTTCTGTTTAAATTTTTTTAGTTAGACCTGATTTAACTACTTTTTTGGAAATAAGCTTTATTTGGGCTTTTGTTTTGTGCTTGATTTTTCTGGATTGACGGTTTATTTTTAAACAACAAAACCACACCATTGTAAATGGTTTTTCAAGGTTCCATACAATTTTACGAGGTTACCCAGACTAGTCTTTTCTCGCATTAAATTTTTGGAGTGATTGTAGCTTCATAGTATTCCATATAAAAAAAGTTTTTTTCTGTTTCAATTTTGATAAACTTCCGTCTATTGAAACATTGTACCCCGCAGCGCTCACACGTCACCCAAGATTTATTTCATTTTATTTTTTTAAATATTTTTATTGTTGCCATATGGCTGCTAATTAGTGGCAAGGATATTTTTTCGCTCTTCCCGTTGAAAATTAGTAATTTTTATAAAAAGGTAAGGAATTATAATTTAAACCAAAAAAATGACCACAAGAGAATGTGTATTACTGAATGAAGTTACTTAATATGTAATTCAGTAAGGAAAAAAAGTGTCACACAAGTACCCCAGTACCTAATGCGTAACTTAGAAAAAAACTGGTCGTTTTTCACATGAACAGAGGTTTAACTACGGGCAATAGAGCATATTCGAGAATAAAATTCAGGTGAGGGGGCAATTTAGCATCTACGTGCAAAAAATCAGCTCCAAATATTTACCACAGTAAAAAATTTTTGGGGGACCCAAAAAAAAAAAAAAACAAAAAAAAGTTAAGCAAATTAAGCTTATTAGTATGAAATTCAGGTATGTTTAGCAAAAGTTTTTAGGTTTTTAATATCAGAAAAATATGGGTAATATTTTAGTTATGTAAAATGTTTAGATTTTTAATTATCTAAAAAACTATTAAAGGTTTTGTTGATTTCGATGACGCCATCAACAACGGTTAACCGCGCAGTGACTTAACCCATTTAATATAAGGGAAAGAGCGCTCCGCGCTCTTCCCTGATTCGAATGTTTTAAACTTTGATATAGTTTTGTTATTATTTTTAAACTTTAATTTGTCACACATTTGCGACAAACTTTTATTTTCCATGCTTTTAAATAACAAATTTTATTCTAATTAACTAATTCATTATAAAATTAAATTCATCATATAAATTAATTAATTCTAACGATCTTTCGTTCTGCTTATGTGTAATATTAAAAGTGTTTCTCGACGACCGATAGAGTGACCACGTTTGGCTTTTTGGTACTTTTTACGCTTAAATATTTAAATTTTATCCAATAAAGACATCTTTGAGGTATTTAAATTTCTTAATTTGTCTATTTAGTTTACAAACCAAATTATAGGAAGAATAATTAAAAAAATCATGCGTTCAGCACAAAACTCGTTAGGCGTGTTTGTTAAGCTATGCCACGCAAGAAACTCAATTTTCTCGAAAATTAAGTTTAGAAAAAATAAATGATGTTCTTAACCTCCAATATCATACTCCCAAGCTCCGCCCATTTAAAGCGGAGCTCCGCCCATTTCCGGAGCTTTGCCCTTTAAATGAGCGATTTTACGCTTATTAAAGCTTGAAATACATTTAAAATTATTGTATTTGTATTTTTAGCGTTTTAAATAAGTTTTGAAAAAAAATTAAATTTACAAAAAAAATTTTTTTTGATCTTTATTTTATTTGGCCAATAAGAAATACAGTCAAGGAAATCTATAGATCTATAAATTACTAAGAAAACGAATTATTCTTAAAAGCGTATAACATTAGAGTGATTCAAAAAAACTTAATAAAATAAAATTTATTTCTAAAATTGATTGTAATGTGTTGCAATAGCAAACTTGTTAAAGCAATTAAAAAAAATAAACTAAGTCCCAAGCGACATTACTTAAACACTGAATGTTGTTGGATTAATGTCAGCGGTTTATTTCATATCCATTTCCAAATGTTTGAAACGGTTACGATAAAAAATTAAAATTAAAATATACCAATTTATATCTAAAAACGTCATTTATAGTGCAGAAAGATATTACAATATCATTAAAAAATTACGTTCTGTCATAATATGTTTTTACCTATGTTTTTTATATTAATATATTCATATAGAATAAATATTAAAGATTTGTATAAGATTTTGGCCCATCTTATGTAAATTACAGAATAAACTGATTCAGTTCGCAACGTTTTAATTAAAACAAAATTCAAAACATTCAATTTCACTCTATCTGTGTTTTTATGGACTTCGCCGCGTAATAAAATTAATTTAAAATACAATGGGCATTTTGTTATTGTTTTTTTTTATAATTATTCTGCGCGGCGGCTGTTGCGACCGCTCTGTCGCTTCTACAGTGCCATTGAGTTAAATAAATAAGCATAAAACATATTCTAAGAAAAAAATCCAATACTCAAAACATATTTATAATCTACAAATAAAAAGACAACGGTTGTGGAAAACTAGAAATAGTAATATGGATTTTAAAAATCAATTTAAAACAGTAGGCAAATAGTGTTAAAAAATTAAATCAGATCAAGAGGCGGAGATTTAAACATCACTTAAAACAGATGGCGTTACATACATAAACAAATATAAATTTTGTTAAAATATAAACACAATCGCAATTATATCGCTCATCTTTTCATTTAGCGTGTAAGCATATCCTGCACGGCATCCAGCAGGATAATTACTAAAAAAAACCCGCGCATCACCGTTTAATTACAGTACAGTAAATATCCTGCTGGATGCCAGATATACACACATGATGAGCGGTTTAACTGCGACGCGTCGATATATTAAAGGTAAAATAGTCACTCTCGCCTTTTTGTTTACTCCAATAATCGCTCAAAATTGTTTTTCGTCTTCTAAATCGACTAATCAGCGTACTGGTAGCAAAAATCATGTATGGGCACGCTTCCAACTTTACTTGAGGTTGTAAAAATTCGAAATGATTTCCCAATTTCGCAGTTTCGCGAGTACTTACAGTACGCATGCTCTTTTCTGGGCGTGGGGACAACTGGTCGGAAACAATTTGAAATGATTCACTTTACACTGCACCGTTAAAATAGACGGCAGCAAGAGTATTTCACGGCTATGTTAAATGTCAATCTACCACTAATCCAGTTATAAAATAACAAAATTTAAACAAAAATACAACCGTTGATACAAAATGCATACATACACAATAGACTTCTTTACACTAAAACCAAGTAATATAAAATAATCTTATATTAGCAATTATTTTTTTAAAGTTTTTATTAAAAAGAGGTAAAAAGGTGTGTTTTTTTAAAGGCAAAAATTAAACCACGCGTACGTTTTCAGCTACGAGTATTTTACCTATAGTGGGGTAGCCACATTTAACACACCAACAAACTATAATGGTTAGTAGTGTTCTTTTTTTTACCCTCATCCAAAACATACGGCGGTGCTCTTGCTATTTGAAGCAAACGGAATTTCAGAGCTCTAAAGCTCCACCTTTTGAATGGACGATATAAAGCGTATTTAAGCTTAGAATATAAATTAGTCCGTTCGGATTTTATTTTATTTTTTTCTTTTTAACATGCAAGTTTAAAAAAAAATACACAATTTTTGACAAATTAATTATGGCTTTATTCTTTAAATTTTAACAAAATTAGTACAAATTCAGTGGAGCTCGGGAGCTCGTGAGTTTGCAGCTCTGGAGAACATCACTACCTATGGTCTAACTTTAGATTTTACAAGTTTTTGATCAATAATGAGTTTTTTG
>JASAMX010021613.1:0-22036 GCA_030248175.1 Microlaimidae sp. YZB2_3
AATCAGAAATAATCTTACAATTCACAGTTTTCTGAAACAAAACTCTGTTTACCTTAATTTATGGGGTTCTAAAGTTACTCTGTTTTGTCTCCTTGTAGCAATAAATTGAATATTTATCGCAAAAATCCAGGAAAATCTCACTCCGTATTACTCAAAAAAGCAACTGTCGAGGCAACAACAAATTGTCGAGGCAAATCGAATTCGCGTGCCAAAATTTTGGGGTGAACTGGGTTTTTAAAATAAAAAAAATCGATAAAAAATAATTTAAAGGCAGGTATTTGAAAAAAAACACATTCCGATGGCAGTTATTTAATATTATAAATAAAATTAATATCAATTACATTTTTGCTATTTACGATGGCCAAAACCATTTAAACCATTTAAATTTATTCCATTTAAACAGAAGTTATTCAGTGTTAAACATTTTCACAGAGTTATGATGTTATAGAATTACTTTTAGCATATTGGCGCTTAGGAAAAAAATGGAGATTTCACATCATTGGAAATCAATTTTCCTAAGCGCTACTTGGCTGAAACAGCTCCTCCCACAACCTGTAATTCAAGAAACTGTATTATTATTCTACATGTTATATAACAAATAAACATTATTCCGTTTAAATCTTTTCTGTTTGTAAATGCTTTGTTAATATGCCGAATAATCCACACGTGTGAATTTAAGAAAAAGCCTGGAATATTCACCAGTATTATGTGGAAAACTCTCTTGTATGTGGAGTGTTAAACAACTGTAGATTATTCCACGGGTAGCATAGTAGATATTTTTCTGTTTAGATATTTTTTTTGTTTGTAAATGCTGTCTTAATATGTGGAATAATCATTGATATGTAATTATTAAAAAAAGGAATATTCAAGATGAAAAAAAATTCATAGAAAGAAAACAAACTCACACAAGCAGAAATCAGCAAAGAAAAAAAATCAAAAGAAAAATAAGCAAAAACCACCTCTATTCTATATATCTTATAGGAAAACACCAATCCACACGTTGGAATTCATTCAAAAAAAAGTGTGGAAAAATCCAAAATTACCCGAATTAAAAAAAATTCATTTAAGTTAATAAAAATTAAAAAACCTCGTTTATTCTACAAGGCGGTAGAAATTTTTCCTAGAAAAAAAAAAACTACACAGTGGAGTGCGCTAAACTAGAAAAAAATATATATATATAGACTAAAATACTCACACTCATACACCCTCTATATTTTTTTATACAGGTAATTTATACGTGAATTACTCCCGCCTAACGAACATGAAACATTTAATAAAAAGTTTAGAAACAAAGCAATTAAAATTGAATTGAAAATAATAAATGGGTTATTTTTACAATATTTTTTCAGATTAGTAATTTTAAATCAGAAAAGTCGATTAACAGCTAAATCTAACTGCTTTTGTATAATTTGTGAAAACCAAGAAATTAAAAATAGTGCTGCGGTCTAATTGGCCTTTTTTTAACGTCACAAATACACAATAATGATTGGTCACTACGCTATAATTCTTTTATACTTGACTTTAAACTAGAATAATAAACCTTGAATTTGGCTTAGCTGCCTTAGCCTTGAACCTTGAAATCTCTTAGCTGCCTCTAATTGTAGTAGACCGACCTTTAATCTTTTAATCTAGATAATTTATAGCATTTATAAGAAAATGTAAAAAACACCCTGTAAAAAAAACAGGGGGGAGAACACACGCGCCCAAAAACCCCACAAAGGGCGCAAGAGCACCCCCCAAACCCAAACCCCCCCCAACACACACCGGCTTTAAGGTCTCTCCGGACAGTTTTCTTAAGTATGGAAAATCGCGATTTTTGGCATACGAGATCTCGCGAAATACAGAAATGTTTCCATAAAAAATTAATATGGGTGTTAAAAAGGCAGAAATACCACGATTATAAAGTGCACATTCATTATATTATTGGTAGTAGTTGAAATAATTGATATTAAAAATCAAATTGCAACGAAATTTTTTTAAAACCCTTAAAAATATTCACTACTCAGTATTTATTAAAAAATACTTCCAATAAAGAGGAACTGTTACCCTTTTTCACGTACGTAAAAAGTAATGGAAATATTTTTGTATTTATGGTTTAATATACGATTTTCCGTAAAAAATGGGGGTTAATTTCTTCAAAATTGCGGCGAAACGTGGATTTAATTTAATTTGGTGAAATTTAAAGCTCCAAATAGTATGTTTTTATTGAAATATATGATTTTTAAACTGCCATAATAGCTCTCGTGCTGTTAATCTGTTGTGTGTGCATATTTTAGATTTAATAAAGGCCGTGGGTTTATAAACCTCTTTTAGATCAGTTGAGCAGATGGCTATGTGGCGCAGTCGGGTAGAGCCCGTCTCCCACTGTTAAAAGTTTTGAGGTCGAGGGATCGATTCCCACTGTGAACATATTTTCATTGCCACATTTTTTATTTAATATTAATATTTATTTTAGATTTATTATAATTTTTTCAATGAATCAAAACAAAAAAAAATATTTGTAAATATTTAAACCGCATTTGTTTCCTACTTTTTGCCGCTCATTCGAATTTTCGTCGTTGGGATATTTTAAAATATTATAATGCTCTATAATTACAATAAATAATAAAATACATTTTATGTAAGCAAAAAAATAATTTTTGTTCTGTATTTCAACTGGTTTTTTTATTGAACGCTGTGAAGTGAAAACTGTCCGGAGTACTTACTTATTCCGGGAAAGGGATTTGTTCTGCGTAAACTGTTGGCTGTGCTATAAAATTTGTTTACCTACGCAGAACCCAGAACAGTGAAAACCCGCGCGGCTTACACAGCGCAAGACAGTTTGTGATAAAAATCTAACTTTTTAAGTTTTACAGAATTGAGTGGATCCATTTAATTTTTTACGAATAGATGATAATTTATTAAAATATTAAAGAAAATATAATAAAATTAATAATGTATTAAATAGCTTTACGTTTTTAAACCACAACAAAACATTATAGCCCAAATTCATGAATCTTACGTAATATATAAGTTCCATACGGTGTCGTTTAAATTGATATTGAGGATTTTTCGCGCGGTTTTCCAACTAAGTTTTTGAAGGAATTCTTCGCCAGTTGCAAACGTACTTTCAAGATCTTAACCCTTTGGGATTCATTCTGCTGCATATCCGAAAAAAGATTCCGCACCACTACTGCTTAGAGTTAAACTTGACGACGGACGTCAGCAGAACGCGCACTGACGCGGACTTTAACACAGAGCAGCACTGACGCGAAATCCACTCTGCGCATTTGCAGCGGTTTTTAAACGAAAAATCCCAAGGGTTAATCTCACTTAAGGTCACCTAATAGTTTTTTTGTTAATTTAGCTAGTCAGAAAATGAACTCTGAGGGAAAAAATTCGATGAATTGATAAACGTTGCGATCGATTTGTCATGCCTTCATTTTAGCTCATGCCTTTTTGATTCCAATAAAGTGAAATATATAGACGTTAGTGATGTTCCTAGCCCTCAATATTATCCTCCAGAGCCTCGGCTATTTAAATTAAAAGGAGCTCTGGAGCGCCGCTTTTTAGATGAACAATTTTACCTTTACTTAAGTTTGAAATTAGTTTTAAAATATTTTATTCGCATTTTTTCGAGAAAATTTTTATCGTTTATAATAAATTTCAAAGTTTAAAAAAAAGTTTTGACAAAATTAATTTACGGCAATACTTTTTATTATTCAAAAAATTAGTGGAAAACTAAGGCGGAGCTCCGATACTTTGGAACCCTAAGAGTTAATTCGGAGATCTGAAGAGCGGAGTTTAGCTCCAAAGGTCGGAGCTTTATAGAGAGATACAGATTTTACCGAGATTGACACTAACAGACAGGTAATGACACTGATGAAAAAAAACGGGACTTATTTTACTCTCGACACTTGAGGGCCTTTGAAATTTTGTCTGTGAAACGTAGAAACGTTTCATTCATAAAAAGGATAATTATATTCTAAAATTTGCACTAACAGAAAGGATTTATGAAAGAAAAGATTTTTGAGCCTTGCAATTTGGAGCTTTGGAGCCAAGCAATTTTAAAGCCACACCCCAGTTGCGTGTATCCTAATATAAACTAAAATAATAAAAAAAGTTTAAACAGATTCAAAATAGCTCGGCTCTAAGCTTTTTAGGTTCTATTGACCCCGTACCACAGAAAGGTGAATGATTAACTTGTTTGCTCTACTTTAGTGATGAATGCAATGCAATAAAAAATATATATATTTGAATGTTACTAAAAGTCTGCAAAGATTCAATAACTTTAGTTAAAAAATATTGTAACTCATGCACTGGTTTGCGCATTAGTTGGTGAAATAAGAGAAGGGTTCAAACGGGCTGTTTTTACCACGGATTCTAATACATTTATTTATGGCTTTTGCGGCGTATTACATTAAAAAACTCGAGCACAATATAGTTACTTTTATTAGTTTTTCTTATAAGTTTTAATGAGTAATAATTTATAACGATAGTGATAATGATAAGTGATATTGAGATAAGTCATAATAATAAGTGATAAATGATAAAGAAAAAAGTGATAAGTGATAGTAGTAAGTGATAATGATAGTGGTAATGATAGTGACAAGTGATAAGTGATAGTAGTAAGTGATAATGATAGTGGTAATGATAGTGACAAGAGATAATGATAATTATAATCATAAGTGATAATGAGTGATAATTAATAATAAGTGATAAGTTATAATGGTAATGATAAGTAAGAATGAAATAAGTGATAAGTGATAATGATAAGTGATGCATAATAACTAATAATGGCATAAATAATATAAGAAATAATAAGATAAGTCATAGGTAATAATGAAATAAGTGATTAGTGGTAATAATAGTGATAAACTGACAATAATAATCAATATTACATATCATTTATCACTTCCATATCATTATCACTATTATTATTAGTTATTCCTTATAATCACATAATTTAAATACCATATTTTCCGTCTGTTATTGTGTTAAAATGCGTGTTTTTTTGGTGTTTGGTTTTGGTATTGTTGTGCAATTTGCTCTATAACGCCCTAATCAAATAACTCCTTTAATATACAACCGATTTATTTCAAATTTGGTATATATTTCAAATAAAAAATTATTTGTATATAAATTCCTTAGGACCTAAGCTACAACATTTTCACATTTCAGCTGGATCCGTTCTGTATTGAATAAATTTTTTATTTGTGACAGCGCTCCTTTAATAATTAAAGGCTAGGAGTTGACAGTTAAAATACAATCTAGGGACTTAGGCGTTTTTGTAACTTCAAACCTAAAGCCAAGCGTTCATTGTAACGTAATTGCGAAAAAAACCTATAATAATTAATATGCTTTTTCAATCTTTTTAAACAGCAAATCCAAATTCTTTGAAAGCATTGAAATCATCAAAGCATTGAAATCTTTTGTTAGACCTATACTTAAGCCAGAAAGTCAAGTTTGGCCTCCTTGTTTCCTTAAAAACGTAGATAAATTAGAACATGTTCAGCGCTACTTTACGCAAAGATTGTTAAAATTATGTGGTCTGCCTTAGGAGTTTAACTACAAACAAAGACTAAAATTGCTTAAAAGTGCGGTATCGTGTCAAACTTTTTGTCTTCGATTTTGACTATTTTTTGTAAAAACCTTACTCCTGCCGCAAATAGCCCACAAAGTTTTTTTCATAAAAATATCTCCAGTGGCTCAAGACATATGACCTTCAAAAACGGCGTTTTTCGACAATTCTGTACTTGAAAGATTAAATTTAAATTACAAAATTTGCACTCACATTTTCTACTTTAATTTGATACTTTGATCGTTAAGATTGGTGCAGTATTTGTCGAGATATTCCTTTTCTCGTTCAAAACACCCGCGATTTTTTGGCTAAAACAACTAAACGACGGCAGTGATTTGATTAAGTTTGCCAACCTTTTTTGCCGTCACTTTGTGTTTTTAGCAAAAAAATCGCGGGTTTTTTGTACGGGAAATATCTAGACTATTACTGCACAAATCTTAACTATCAAAATATAAAATTAAAGTAGAAAATAGCGGCTTTTTTGAGTGTATGATTTGTAACTTAAATTGTTATACCAATTGAGCAATAGTTCACGTATAGAATTGTCAAAAAATGTTAAAAAATATTTTGTGGGCTATTAGGGGCAGGGGTAAGATTTTCACAAAATCGAAGACAAAAAGATTGACTCCGCACCGCACCTTTAAATTATATTTAATTTCCTAAACTCAATTCACTAAAACTAAGTAAAGTAGAACTAGTTTTAAATGATAATGTGTTTTTATAATAAACAAAAAAATATTTAAATTTTTGCGATTTTTTTTTAAATGGGGACGTTTTAAAGGAAAAACAACCATGAATTAAAATTGTTGTTCCAAAAGCTAAAAACGATATTAAAATGGTGTTTTTTTGTTTTTGAAGTGCAAAATACTAAAACTCATTGCCAAAAAACGTTGTCAATGCAACAACTTAAAAATTTTAAAGCCCTGATTAAAAAGGTCAGTTTTGATGAATTACTAGAATTTAATAGACACATGCTAAACGTAGCCTAAACAGCCCTTCGTGTTCTCTCCCTTTATTATACATATTTTGCAGTGTATGTTTTTTTCTAAATTAATTTTAGTATTGGTAACATGCAAATCGCAAGGTATCCTAACCTCATGGTCCACTGAACCAAATGATTTTTGTATGAAATTAAACTTTGTATTTTATGTTATTAAATTTTATAATTGTATGTAAAGAACTTTTTTATGTGCCAATGCTGCTTCGTGTTTTTAAGTATAAATAATATTTTGCATTCATTCATTCGTTTAACTTTTTTTAGCATAGTCTTATTGGGGTTTCTGTTTAAATAAGTGAGTGTATGTCCAGTAACAATTTAATGCACGTTTCGTCGCCATTTTTAAAATTTTTTTCGGAGTAGAAACTGTTTCTCTTCTATTTCACAAGCACTACAGGAATCTAAATATATATAAAAATGTACACGTGTAAATTTAAAGGGAACTTCAGAGATTAAATAAGAAACAATAACAAAATGAATAACTATTAAAAATGGTTTTAGATATATTTCTATTGAAAGTTTTCCTTAGTTATAAATTTTAACATATGCAAAGAGTTGCAATGCACTTTCTGTGCTACATAAGTACAAATATCATAAGTATTATTGATTTATTATGTTTATAATAATCTGGAATAATAAGACAATTTAATTAAAACTTCTCAATTAGTCCCTGATTCGATTTTTTAGTACAAGCTGCTGTTTATTTATTGCTAATATTGAATCAAAATCCCTATATAATTCTTGATTAAGAACACAAAAACTCTCTCCGAAATGAAAAAACAATTTGCTTCCTGTAAAATTGTAAACTTTTAGCTGTTTGTTAAGTTTTTTTATGTTAGCTTTATATGTATTTTAAAAGCATACTATATAAGGATTACTTAAATTATGAGATAAATATAAAGAATTTGAATAAAATAAAGTAAAATAACAGCCCTTAATGTTAGTTTTATATGTATTTTAATAGAATCCCAATCTCTAAACTTACTTAATAATATTTCAATGTTACAAAATATAATAATTTTAGGCTATGCGGAAGATTTTGTGAAAAAGCAACAAATAAAAAGGTTTTTTGATTAAAACAATCAAGTTAGTACCTAATTTTACAAATGTATAAAGTTGTTATTTATAGCAGAACTTCTCAGAATATAAAACACTTTGTTGTTTTTTTAACTTAAACAAATATGATTTTCAAGGACTGTGGCAGCCCTGATTTTTCAGAGTAACGCAACATAGACGTACATATTTTACGCATATAATCCTTTTTATAAGTTTTTTTTGGCGAAATCGGTTTGTGTGTGGTTATTATTAACGATTTTAATAGTTTTAAAACATAAAAAGATTGTTTGTCAAATTATTTTTGCTTTTTCTAACGTTTTAGAGTATATTATTCGACGTTTGACACGTTTTTGTCCTAAATAAAACATATTTAATTATTTTGTTTGAAATTTGGGAAAGAAAAATTTTTGAATGCAATATGCAATGCAAACTATTTATAAGTTTTTATTTCAAAATCGGTTTATGTACGTTTATTGTAATAACGATTTTAATAGTTTTAACACATAGAAAAATTGTTTGTCCAATTATTTTTGGTTTTTCTAATGTTTTAGCAAAAATATATAACACTATATAATATTATAGTATTATATATTTTGGTTTTAGAGTATATTATTCGAAATGACAGGAATTGCTTGTGTGTGCACAAACTTTAACTCTCTAGTTTGAAGTATTATAATTTTCTGCTGGGGAGTTTTAGTTTTTGCAGTGCTTTATTTTATAAAAAGTGTACACTTTTAATCATCAAACATATCAGAGGACCGATAGAAATAAGAATATTTTGTCTTTTAATTTTTCCGTGTATTAATGCCTTACACGTATAATTATTTTCTAAATTAATTTGATAGGTATTTTTAGGCTTTTCCTTTACTATTTAAAACACAAAACTCTGAATTTAGTGAGCAATTGCACATGCTGTTTGCAAAATTATTACAATCTACATACGGGTACCTCAGACTCTAGCTATAATAACTCTAGCTCAGACTAGTTTACGTCTTTTTTGTCTTCTGTCTAAGAATATATATAATCATATATATTTATATATATATATATACATATATATATATATATGATCATATATATATATATATATATATATATATATACATCGTAAAAGGGACTAAAGAGCCAACCGTTAATAAAATAACTTATATAAATTCGAATGTTTTAAACATTGATATAGTTTTGTAATTATTCTTTAACTTTAACTTGTCACACATTTGCGGCAAAATTTTTTTTCCATGCTTTAATAACAAATTTTATTATAATTAAGCAATCTTTCTTTCTGCTTATGTGCAATACTAAGTGTTTCTCGGCGACCGATAGCGATGCTACATTTGGCTTTTTGGTGTTTCACGCATTTTTAGCCAATAGATGCATTTTTGAGGTATCTTAATTACTTAAATTATATATTTAGTTTACAAACCAAATTATAAGAAGAATAATTAAAAAATCGTGCGTTCAGTAGAAAAACTCGTTAGACGTGTTTATTAAGTTGCACCACGAAAGAAAGTCAATTTTCTCCAGAATTAAGTTTAGAAAAAATTGCAAATTTTTAAATATTCAGCACAATTGAAAGATTGATGTTTCTAAAATCTAATATCATGCTCCGGAGCTCCGACCATTTACAGCGGAGGGAGTTCCAGAGTTCTGCTTTTATTTAAAGCCTAATAAAACTTGAAATATATTTAAAATTTTATATTTTTCTATTATATTTAAAATTATTCTATTATTCCATATAAAAAAATTGACCTTTATTTTATTTGGCCAATAAGAAACACAATAAAGATAATCTCTAGATCTACAGATGAATTATTAAGAAAACGAATTATTTTTAAAAAACGCATAAACATTGGAGTGATTAATTAAAACTTAATAAAAATAAAATTTAGTTCTAAAGTTTATTGTAATCTGTTGCAATAGCGAACTTGTTAAAGTAATTAAAAAAATAAAATATGCCTCCAAAGTCTCCTCTAATGTGTTTATTCAGAAAATTACGCCTTATAACGTTATTAAAAAACAAAGCGCCGTCAAAGGCTCTAAAGTTCCTTTTTTTGTGGTTCTTTGGTCCTAAAAAGTCAGGCTCTTTAAGTCCAACTCTCTGACCTCTTGGCTTTTTCGTGTTTTCCATGATTATCTCCCATTTGGCTTTTTTTCTCCTTCGTTTTGGCTGCTTGGCTCTTGGTCTCCTTTTTTGGCTTTTTAGTACCTAGCTCTAACGTCCCATGGCTTTTCAGGCCTGTTACCGTGCTTTCGGGTACTTGAGAGTTTTTATAATATTTTAATAACAAAAATTATGTTATTTTTTGTAAGAATTAATACCAAATAATTAATAACAGATATAAAAAATAAAACAGGACAAAGAATCATTTAAAAGACGGGTACCCTAATTAGAGAATTTTGGCGTTAGTTTAACAGACGGAATTTAACAGACAGACAAGATAGCAAAAGACGGATTTTAACAATATTTTGCAGAAAGCAAACCTATACGACCAAAATTTTAAATTTTAAATATGGCTTATCCAAATCATTAATAAAATGAATAAAAGTATTTTTCCCAAAAAAAAATTGACAGAGTTACTTAAGATGGTTTTTTGTCTGCTATTAACGAATTCTATTTATTTAGGATACCCGTCCTTTAAAAAAATTTCATTAATTTTAGAAACATGCTTTTAAGCATCAGTATTAATTGAGGCTAGAATTCAAATTCCAAGCACTTCAAAATACTAAACTCTAAAATCAAGTAGGGTTTATAACTACTTAGAGTAGTAAATTTACTAAAATGTCTTTTGTTTCAAACCTTTTCTCGTTAATTTACTGCGAAAAGAGATTTTAAAGTCATTAAATTTATTAATTCGCCATTAAAAATGTTTTTAATCAATAATGAGTAAATAATTCTAAATGAAGATTTTTTATCCTATATGCTTCATGATTATTTTTGAAAAAATCCAGTAGCAAAAAAATTTAATGACTTCCGCAGCAAGTATTTTTTGATGTTTTCTGCAATGCTAAAAGATAAAAAGTTTGTCATTATAATTATAAATTGATTCTAAATATTCGAAATTTAGTCATTAATAGCACTTTTGTGTGTGTACATCCGGTCTAAATGAGAAAAGTGGATGGATATAATGCAGAAATTCACATCATTCGCTTTAATAACAGTAAGTGATTGTTACTATTCTATTTATATTAAAAAAATTGTATTTGCAAAATGTATTAAAAAGGCCAATTTAATCTTAAAAAGGTTAAAAAATCAAACAGCAAAAACAGTTTTATTAATATGTGACTAAGCTAGCCGAAAATGTTTGAGGCTGAAAATAAAGTTTATATTTTTCTGACTTTACAAATATTTTCTTTTTTAAGCTGTACCCTCCGATAGTCTCGTATGAAAGCAAGTCTTATTGCTGTTCAAACAACCGGTAAATTACAAAAAAAAACTTTTGTCCTGCATAATTTAACATTTTATCAAAAATTTATTTTTGTTTAAAAGATTATTCAGAGCGCTTTCAAGATAGTATTTTGTTTGTTTTGGGGTGATGTTAGGACTAATCGACATGTTGCGAATTTAGTGCAATTGTAACAAATAAAGAAATATCTTTAATGGATTTTAGGGCCCTTTTAAAAATATTCTGAGATAGTATCACTGGTGTTTTTTTTCAAAAACTTAAATAATGTTAAAATTAGATATAATGTATACTATGTATTTGGACATTTGTTTAGATTTCTGATCTAAACAAAGTTTTTTCTTCTGGCTACCTTTATGTTGCGTTTTTTTTCAAATGTTTTTTTATTTACTGGTCTAGAATTTTGTAGCGGATTCTGATTTTGTAAATTTATTATTTAGTAAATATTACTGTAGATTCTGCTTCAAGTCCCAATTTTTCAATTTAATTAGAAAATGGGTCTTGAAGCAGAATATACAGTAATATTTGCTCAAAAATTAATTTACTGGCCTGTTAATACCTATTGTGCTGTTATGGCTGTCAAAAATTTAAAAATTTGTGTTTATAGGAATAGATTGGTTTAATAGATTACTTAATGAATTATTGCTGCGAATGCATTTCAGATCACTTCATTTTACAAAAATTAGGGTCTATTTTGATTCCCAAACTGTTTGCTCGTTTGTTTGTGACAAGTTTTTTATTATGTAATTTTCGTAATAATGTTAATGTTGTTAAATGTTTTATGTAGTTTGTAATTTCTTAAAACTGTGTGTGCCGATGCACCATGACTACATGAGTAAAGTTGTTTTTTTAAATGTTTGGAATTACTTTCTTTGCATACGCGTTTGCTACTTTTTTATTAAGTAGTAGCTTATTTAATTTGAAGTTGCAGTGCAACAAGGGTTTTTCAGGTGATTTTTTCCCAAACGATGGTTCGACATTAAAATTGTAGTTTTTACCAATTATAAATATGAAAAATAGATAAAATTTTAAAAATTTAGTACATAAATGCATTGCAAATGTATAGAACTTTAAAACCATTTTTTATTAATTTTAAGTTTATGCTGGTAAAGACGGGGTGCCTGAATTGAGAAAAACGGTTTTTGCCTGCCTCCTACCTGCCTCCATCGGAAGCTTAGCTGCTCCCTACCTGCCTCCTACTTGCTTCATACCTGCCTCTGAGGCAGTTTTACCTGCCTCCACCCTGCTTCCAACCTACCTCCAACCTGCCACCATGCTGCCTCCAACCTGCCTCCACCCTGCCTCCAACCTGCCTCCACTCTGCCGCCATGCTGCCTCTGAGACAGTTTAACCTGCCACCTACCTGCCTCCAGTTTTCCAGAGGCAGTTCAAGAGCCGTCCTTACCGGGTTATAATTCTTACAACATTTACATTAACCTTTTTACCAAAGTAAGTACAGTAAATGTTAGTTCTTTTATTTTTGTTTTACATAATATCCGTTTATCTTTTTAATTTTTTAGATACTCATGGCAACCTGTTCCTCATTTGACACTTCAACTTTATCAATCCAAACACCTTCTGCCCACGAAGAGTACCCAATGCTGACCGATTCCCAGGCTTACAAACGGAGCTTTAAAAATCGATTGCATTTAATAGCGATAGCTAAAAATCGTCAAAACCAGCGACGTCCAAATCGCGCCTACCGCGTGGAAAATAAAGAGGAGAGAAGCAATCAACCGACACTTTGTCCGTTTTTAACTGTTGACTGCAGCAACATCATTTCTTATCAAAAATGACATCGCCTTGCTTTCGCTGAAAGATAACAGTTTAATAGAGATTTTGCCAAAGCAAAAAGAATGATGATTGAAGCGTTAAATAATTATTTAGTGCAAAAATTTTTGAGCTATTTTTTTCGTTAAAAAATCAAAGGCCTGGGGACTTTTTCACAAAGACCTTTGTAAATTTTCATTTTCAAAATTTCCGCCTCATTTTTGTAAATTACATGATAGATGATATACAAAAGGAATATTGGCCATTCATTGAGGAAAGATGACGTGATTACTACCAATCAGCGCTGAGCACTGCGTCGAGATACTTCCCCTGGATTAAAAGTCGAAAAACCTTTATTGTGTACTTTACAAAAAAATAGGCGGAGATTTGTAAATTGCGAATTTACAAAGATTTTTATGAAACAAGCCCCTAATGATCAAATCTTTAGTGGTCATAAGTTTATTTTATCATTTGTTAGCTAATTATTATCAAAAATATATAATACTATATATTCTATTAAGGAAAATATGCCACTCAGTCTCAGAAACGAAACGATTTGGTGCCATTTTTTGAGTTTTGCCATTAATTGTTGTGCGCATATAATGGCAAAAACAACTGCTCTTACAGGGGCGTGTGTCCTGTAAATGGGCACTGCTCAAAATGTAGCGGTGTTTTTGCGCACAATCTAGCATGCCAATTTGAACGAACTGCATTTTAAAGCACACTGCACTGTTTTGGCAATCTTATGCGCATATATTGCAAATAAAATGGCACAAACGCGGGAAACAAAAAAAAGTAAACCCACTGAAAAACCACTGCTTATTTCGCACACTATATACAAAATACAAACAAAAAATCTATTTATGTATTGCTTTGGATTTTATTTTTGTATGTCTATACTAAAAGTTTGTTTTTGAGTACAGTGTGCATTTTTTTTGTTTCCCGCGATTGTGCCATTTTATGTGCAGTATATGCGCATATATGCATGAAAAATTGCTAAATAAGTACAGTACAATGTACTTCAAAATGCAGTGCGTTGAAGTTAGCATGCCAGAATATGTGCAAAAAAACTGCTACATTTTGACCACTGTGCTCAAAAAATGGCACCAAATCGTTTTGCTTCTGAGACTGAGAGGCATATTTTCTTTTATATATTATATTGTGTTATATATTTTTGTTATTATTATAATCATTATGGGTATATTCCAGCCACTCTGTTCTAAAACCGCTTTTTAATCTAAAATTGTTTAGTGTTAGAAGGTCTCAAAAAGTCAGCTAATAAGAATTCAGAATTTGAATTTTTGACAACCAATAAACGCAGAGCCGGTCGTTGGACATCTTTTTCATGGACGCCCATTCTTTGTGCTGATTGACTGCGCTCGTGGAGCGTTGTTCCGTGAAAGTGACGTGAGCAATTGTCACTTTCGCGCTCTCCTTTTCTTAGCGCTGAAGAGAGGGACTGTATTGAGGGAACACAGACGCCTCATTTACGCCGCCTTCGCCAGTCAATATGAAATGAATAAATCAAAACGAACAGTAATAATTTAAGAACAAACTTAAAGGATCAGATAAATTATTATATAAGTCAGAAAACAGAAAATATTATCACAAAATATACAATATTAGATAAAATAATTTTATATATTTAATCAGATCGTTTTTGTGAGTAATGGGTGAAGGGCGTTGTTTTCTGCCCCATATCTGAATGACTGGCGAAGGCGACGTAAATGAGGCGTCTGCTCACTTCACGTCACTTTCACGAAACAAGGCTCGAGGAGCGTAGCCAATCAGCGCAAAGAATGGGCGTCCATGAAAAAGATGTGTTCCAGGAGTTTGTTAGGGCAAGACGTCTAAACGGCGGGAATATTTAGCTCCTCTGACGACCTATCCCAGGGAGCAAAACGTGATCACGTGATATTGAATACCATATGACATTTTAGAGCTCTTAAAATGCCAGGGTGGCTGACAAGAATTTGCAAAAGTTACCCGCAACAGAAAACAACAAAAAATTGAATTTGTTGCTCTATCAAAGCCTTTGTGTTGTTATAGAGTGTACTGAAATTTTACAAGTCAAAGCTGTTATACTTTTTTAATTGCACACTAACCTGAAAAACATGAAACGTTGTGGCAGAAAACGTTTAAGCTATTTTATAAATGTATCCGATGTTTAGGAAGTTTTAGAAATCAAGGTTTTACCTCAGTTTATTAAATCTGTGGTTTAGAAAACATTTTGTTTCAATAAGCAATTCTTTAAGTTTTGCTTCACATTTATAATTTTTTTGTTTGAGTTCCAGTTTCTAAACTCTTTGAATTCAAGCTCATTAAACTTTTGACAGTGATATCTAGTTTAAAATAGAAAGTGATTTGCTAACCTCTGTAAACCTTAGATTTTTGATAAAAATCTTTGAAAAATTAAAACACAGTTAATTATATGTCTTGTGTCTATATTATATATTTTTAAGGTTAAAATTGCTGTTTTTGTGTAACATCATTACGGACCTTAATAACTTTTACAGAAACTTTTTAATAAAATATGTTTTTTGCGTATTTATATGATATATTATAAATAATTTAGAATTCAAAAACGAACATTTAAGTTAACTAAACTAGGGTTTTTTGAAACTGTTTTACAGTGTAAAGAACACAAATTACTCAACTAAATATTATATTAAAAAATATATAAATTAAAAATCCAAATTCCATGTTATACCAGACAAACAATACAAAACCCAACATCAGCAGATACCCAAAATATTTATTTAAGTAAGGTTCAATCCCAAACATTAAATTTGGAGCTAAAAAGTAAAAAAATTCGTGAGGTAGTAAGGATACAAACGTTTAAAGTGGCGGGCGTTTCGTTTTTGTTTTCCTAAATTTTTTCATTAACTCATAAAAAAATCTACCACCTAAAAATTAAATTTTTATAATTTTATTAAAAATAGTTTAAAACAATATTTTTTCCTAATATAATTTAAATCTGGTGTAATAATAAACACTGGTTTCAACCCGAGATTAATAATTATTTCGTTTAAAAACTAAAATTTTTTGTTAAAATAAAAATATAACTCATTAAAACGTTTTTTAAAAAAATATTAACACAATCAAAGCTCATCGGAAAAAGCAACCAAATTAAAACTAAACCAAAATCTAACAGAGCAGATAGAAATCAGCACATTAACGGCAGATACTTCTTTTTTTATTTATGACTTCTTATACGCCCTATAAAGTTTAAAAAAAACAACCAAAACCATAAAAGAAATCGCCCATTTATAAACCCATGAAAAACCACACCAGAAATATAATCATTCCAATTCTAATAACCAGGGGGTAATCTAGGTGTTGCACAATGATTGCAGGTTCCTTCATCTCCTTCAGGACCTGGAGCTCCTCTAAGTCCAGTGGGTCCTTCACTTCCGTCTTCTCCGTCGTCACCAGGCTCACCTTGGGGGCCTAAAATATTAAAATTTATATTTTGAAGGCTTAGACTCAGCTTGTTGTGGTAGCATTAAAATTACAATATTAAAATCTGGATTAGTATGTGGGAAGTATTAATGAATTGTTTGTTATGCCACCAGTGGAATAATACATTTTGCGGTATTTCAACTAAATGAGCTAACGGAATCTTAGCTAAATTGAACATTTGAGCTGTGATTGAATAAATTTGAAATCAATTTTTGTACAAAAAAAAATTATTTTCACATCATAAAGATTTAAAATGAACCCAGTTATTTATTTAGAAATCTAAATGTTTTCTAATAAATTAATGTATAAAAATTACATTTAAGCACCAAAATTTCATTAAATAAAAAAAATTGCTCATTTATTTTAAATTTAAGGCAAATTCACAGAATTTATTTTTGATACTGATATATTCAGCGTTGATAACCAAAATTTTATAGGTGAAGCTTATTTATATATTGTTGGTCTGAAGCGTAAATAATGATTTGTAACTTTTGGATTTTAAATTGTTTTAATCGACGAACTAAACTTTACCTATTTTTTTTAAATTTTAATAGTAATTCTAAATTGTTATAAACTCATTCGCTATAAAAAAAATACAATCTTCACCAAATACAATTGGTCAAAATTTTAACTAATATAAAAGTTGGCGCTTTCATGTTTTTTTTTTTTTTTTTAATTCTAAAGGAACAGCAAAGAATTTATCTGCATTTAGAGTAAAACGAAAAAAAAAACAAGTAGTCATATTGATAAATAAATCTAAAGAATTTAACTTTTTAGATTAAAAAGTAATAAAATGTATGAAGTGCAAATAAATAAATAAATCGTTTGTATTTAAATCAAAAAAACTGGAAACAAATTAAATTAATAAACAACAAATATACCTGCGCTTCCAGCTCTTCCTTTTTTGCCCCTTTTGCCAGGTTTTCCTGTTGTTCCCTTTTTGCCTTTGATTCCTGGTTCACCAGGAGTTCCAGGTGGACCAATGGTCTAGAAAATAATTTTATAAAATTTACTTTTTCGATATTCTGTACAAGGTATAATACTTATTAAACAGCTACCCTAAATGAATTAAATACGATAATATAGTAAATAATTGGAAAGAAACTTATTCTAGTAAAAACTGGGTATATTTCAATTGGAACGGCAGGTTTTCATCTGCCACCATTGAAAACGTGTCTTGCCACCAAACTGCCTGGTCACATGTATATGTTTTAACATAACAGGCAGTGGTTCCGTTTCTTACCTGTTTTTAGGGCAGTTTTGGCTTCTATAGCTGCATTCTAGCTACCTTCAAAATAGTTTTGCTGCCTGTTAACTGTCACCTACCTACCTCTATGGCACGTTTTACTTGGTTTTACTTCCGTATGCCTGTCTCCAGTATAGCAGGGTTAAGAGGCGGAGGTAGGCTCGAGAGCTGTCAGCAAAAAAATCTTAAATCGGCAAAAAGAGGCATTTAGTACCCTTAAAAACTTTTTTGCTTAGGCTTAGGCTGAGGTTTAGCTAGAGGTGTTAGTGAGTTTCACACTTGGCTCCAAGTGTCTAAATTCTGGCTACATGAAAATTCTCCTCCTTTCGCTCCATTTTTTTATTTTAAATTTCAAATTTGTGCTCTCCAAAAATTGGATGAACCAATTCAAATTAATTTCAATGAACCAAACAAACGTACTACAATTCTTGAGCAATTGCCTTGAGATTTGAGTCTTAAATCAGGCTGTATAAACCCAGTGAAAAAATAAAAACAGTGTTGATAAAACATGTCAAAACCTGGGCTCAAACTTACCACAAGAACGTTTCCATTGGGATCCTGGGGATTTTTTGAACCGTTTTGTCCTGGCCGTTTGGCATCTTTATGACTTATATCAGGGTGCATAAACCCAGCGAAACATAAGCAAATAATATTGTTAAAATACGCCAAAAGCTTGGGTCTAACTTACTACAAGAACGTTTCCATCAGGACCCTGAGGACCTTTCGGACCGTCTCGTCCTGGCCGTCCCGGCATCCCTGTTGGTCCGGACATTCCGCGTTCTCCGGATTTTCCATCTTTTCCTGGTGATCCCGGAGCTCCCCGATTGCCCTTAAATGTTTTGTTTGTCTACAAACTCGTAGAAAATACTGACTTCAAAAATTTATTCGCTTTAATTTATAAATGTAGACATAATTAGCAGGAATACATCTGTTTTGAAAATTTATACATAGACAGTAATCTATTTGAAATAAGATAATCTGTTTTTTAAACAACGTAAAGATTCTCAAAAAAGTGTTAAAACTATTAAATAGAAAGCCCAATAAAATGCTTAAGATTTAAAAAATCATTGATTTAGACTATAATATTCAAAAGAAGAAGATTGTGATAAGAAAAAAACTTTCTTGTTAAGTTTCTGAAGTCAACATTAGTATACATACAAAAGCATAAATAAACTTCTTAAACTTATTTAGATTAATTTCATTCATAAAAACTGAGCTATAAAAATATAAAATTATTTTCTTCTTCAAAATATTATTTTTTCTTCAAAATATCACTTTGAAGCTTAAATTTTTCTTTAAGTAAAAAAAAAACAAACATTCTTAAAGGCAAATCAAACCTCGGTGACCTCGATGACTTTCATTTTTATTTCAACATTAAAAAATTTAACAACTAAAATTTAACATTAAAACAAATTAAAATTTTCAGCAAAAACGCCTAATTAAATGTCTAATTTTAACTATTTTTGTTTTAAATTACTCAATTCAGAACAAAAAAGCAAAATATTCAAGGGCTGAAACAACTACTTTTTCGTATATTTTGTAAAAAGGCAGAAAAACTGTTTTCATATAAAAATTTGCAAGGCCAGATATAATTGAACCATAGCAAACAAATTTTGTTAAAATCTAAAATCCAAGATTTTGTTAAAATCTTAAAAAGTTGATTCTGACTTATAACGTTTTATAGTATTTGCCTCTTAAAAAATTAAAAAAATGTCACAGTTACTGTTTTAAAAGGGATTGGTTTATTTAACGTAGAATTTAGTAAGTTTCTGAAAGGATCCGCTCACTTAGGGTATCTGACTTAATTTCGGCCAGGCCTTAATTTCGGCCACCAATTTAGGGTGTTAAAAAATTGGCTTATTTTTAGAACACAAACGAACTAGCTCAAAAGTAACTGGATTAATGTTGAATAAAGTGTTTTTGCAAAAGTTTTTTTTTATTTTTGTTATTTTGCATTATCAAGATTTTCATACAAAAACTAATTCTTTGTGATTTTCTTAATTTTTGTTTTGTGTTTAAACTGCATTAAATTTAGAACGAAGCACAATATAACCTTAAAATATCTTCTATTTAAGGCTCAAAGTTGTTAATTTTTATGTTTTGATATTTTCTTTAAAATCACTTTGCAACGTGTTTAACTAACTGCGCATTTTAAGATTCCGTTAATTTCGGCCACCTTAAAATTTAGGTGAAAAAACCTGCCGTTTTTTACTGTTTTTAAATATCATCGTACTACCGTATTTATAAAGCATTTTTTTGCTCGTTTGACTTTTTTGACGTTTTATAAGCCAAAAATAAAAATTCAACAAAAAATACAGGTTATTAAAACTTGTTTTTTTAAGGTTTTGACATAATTATTTAAAATCTTGCTAATAACTATTAAAGTTTGCAAGCGGGAAAAATTAAGTTATATGTACCATGAACAATACCTAAGGATAAATTTGCAACCTTTAAATATTTTTATTGTTCAGTTTGGCAACAGGTATAGCCAGTTTTTTGTAGGTGGCCGAAGTAAATGGCTCGCGCCTTATTTTCGGCCACTAAAACAAACTTTAAACCTCCACTGATCTTTAAGTGTAACATAAATTTTAAAATTTTGCACTTGAATAACAAAAATAGCTAATGTTTGATTTTTAGACCAAATTTTAGGTCGATTGGAAAAACCAGAAAAAACTTATACAAAAAAATAAAAAAAGGTGGCCGAAATTTATTCAGTTACCCTAATTAATAACTTTTACGAATTTATTTATTTATCATAGGTCTATTAAAAAAATAGTGGAACCACTGTCTTACAATAAAATTTCTTCAATAGAACTTCTATAAATAAACGATAAATAGATGGAGTATAAATATAGACATACATGATACTATAATATATATATATATGATATACATAATACTTTAAATACATAATACTTTTAATGCATAAACAATCATTATAATATAAACATTCAAAACAATAGTTTTAACGTTGAAATTTTACTTTTATTTTAATTTCAGCGCGACGGTGAGAAGAAAAGTCCCTTTTTCGCCAAACATTTTTCCGTATTCTTTTCTTATTTTATGGGTGGAGAAAAATTTGATTTATGGTTACTTTACAAATAAGGTGGTTTTAATTAAAAGACAAAACATTTCTTACCTCTATTTGACCCTTCTCATTTTGTTTTATAAATGAAAGTGCAGATTTCACACTTTAAAAAAATTAATAAATAAAGTGTTGCAAAAACTCAAACTCCCCAGCAGAAATTTTAAACACTTCGAACAAGAGATTTAAAATCAGTGCACACAAAAGCAATTTCTGCCATCATAATTCCATAGAAATTAACAGCGCTTTTGGAGTTTTTTTTGCGAAAGTATTTATAATTTTATTTTAAAAATTTCGAAAAATTTACCATATTTCGAATACATAATTATCAACTTCTACGAAATTTTACTAAGTTAAGTTTACGACTTTTTTCGTTAAATCCACTAATATTGTTGCAATACTTTGGTTTACTTATTTATTTCGTTGATTTAATTAAAATGTGATTTTTTCAATAAATAATTAAATGACTTTTTTAAATAAATTTTTTAGACCCACTTCTTAGAGAATATTAGTATTTTATGACGTTTAATTATTATTATTAAATTATTATTATTATTAAATCTATATATAAATAGACGTAATGTCTGTGTGTGTGTGTGTGTGTGTGTGTGTGTTGTGTGTGTGTTTGTGTCTGTGTGTGTTGTGTGTGTGTTTGTGTGTGTGTGTTTTTGTGTGCGTGCTGAGTCGGCGGCGGCGGGGGGGGCCCCCCCCCGCGGGTGTGCGTGCGTTTGTCCGTGTGTGCGTGCGTGCGTGTGTGTGTGCGTCTGTGTGTGTGTGTGTGTGCGTGTGCGTGTGTGTGTGTGTGTGTGTGTGTGTGTGTGTGTGTGTGTGTGTGTGTGTGTGTGTGTGTGTGTGTGTGTGTGTGTGTGTGTGTGTGTGTGTGTGTGTGTGTGTGTGTGTGTGTGTGTGTGTGTGTGTGTGTGTGTGTGTGTGTGTGTGT
Organism: Microlaimidae sp. YZB2_3; assembly: GCA_030248175.1. Lineage (NCBI taxonomy): Eukaryota > Metazoa > Nematoda > Chromadorea > Desmodorida > Microlaimidae > Microlaimidae sp. YZB2_3. The sequence continues at coordinate 21,518 of JASAMX010021613.1, forward strand.
GTGTGTGTGTGTGTGTGTGTGTGTGTGTGTGTGTGTGTGTGTGTGTGTGTGTGTGTGTGTGTGTGTGTGTGTGTGTGTGTGTGTGTGTGTGTGTGTGTGTGTGTGTGTGTGTGTGTGTGTGTGTGTGTGTGTGTGTGTGTGTGTGTGTGTGTGTGTGTGTGTGTGTGTGTGTGTGTGTGTGTGTGTGTGTGTGTGTGTGTGTGTGTGTGTGTGTGTGTGTGTGTGTGTGTGTGTGTGTGTGTGTGTGTGTGTGTGTGTGTGTGTGTGTGTGTGTGTGTGTGTGTGTGTGAGTCTGTCTGGGGGCTTATTATTATTATTATTATATTTATTATAAATAAGGCTTATTATTATAAAAATTATTCGGGCTACTTGTAATAATAATAAATCGTTAAAATATAATCAATATTTGATATATAATTATAATTATTATTACTACCTCATTGGTTTAGGTATTTTTTAAGCATACAACACTTATTTTATTTTCAAAATTATTAACGTTGTAAAACTTATGAAATTATG